>JAQMCW010000015.1:715135-726212 GCA_030068335.1 Chrysichthys cranchii | reverse complement strand
GTCCGTCCTACACCTCACTGCTCCGCCTCCATCATCACTTCTTGTGATCCTCAAGGTAAAGGACACTTCATAAAACCCGTTTATTTCCTTACATTCACTTTTATTAGGTTTTATTATTGTTTTAGACATTATTTGTTATCTATATAGGACATTTCTCTTATTTAAAAACACATAACAAAAGAAATTGGTGTGTTTTGTTGGGCGTTTGGAACGAATTATTAGTAATTCTGTTCATTTTAATGGGAAATTCGATTCGTCTTACAACACTTTTGACATACGACCTCACTCCAGGAACGAATTAATGTCGTACGTCAAGGTTCCACTGTACTTTTTATTTGTTCTATTTTTGGTCAGCAGCAAAAATGAAAACTGGACAAAGCCAAAAAGAAAAATTTTGAGGTGAAAACGTTTAAATAGCAAAGTTTAAAATAAAGGGTTTTTTTTATTTAAAAAATCAATTCATGCATTAAGATCATTTCATTCGTATGATGTAATTTTCCTCTCACATTCAGTTTTTCACACTGTAGGTATTTCAAATTTTTATTTCTGCAAAGAAGCAAAATATCTGCCAATAGAATGAAACCATTTCAACCAGAAATCAGTCAGTAGGTCAAATAATTTGTTTTAAAATCCTATATTTGGTTGTGTGGAATTGTATAGTAGGAAATACCAGATAAATGTATGTAACCTAAATGTAACCTATGTTCTAGGTTTTCTTTTAACTTTTCATTTCTTGCAGTTTGATGATATTTGGTTGGTTATATGTTTCTCCTGGTTGGATTTAAAATAACAATCAAAGAAATATTCTTGTTTTATTTTTGTAATTTCTGCTACAGATCTGAGAAGAGATTGACCAGTGGGTGCATAGATCGAGTTATTTTTTCACTTCAAACAAAGAAAAGGCAAAAAACATATGAAGGAATATGACATAATCCGGGTATCCATTGCACTTTTTGTGCAAATTGAAGTGAAATTTTTTAAAACTCCAACAAATCAAAGTTGTGAATGGTCTGCGTTTGATATTATGTGATTAAAGCTGAGTTTCTCCTCACGTGACAGCGCTGTTTTTTTTTTTTTTTTTTGCTTTTTTTTTTGTTTTTTTTTAAGGTAGCATTTCTGTAGACATGACATGTCACGTGACTTAAATGTGAAAAACGTGCTTCTGTTTTAATTCAGCCAAATACTGCTTTATCGGATCGTCTGAAATCCCACCTCATGTGAACAGGAAAATTTGTGGTTTTTTTTATATTTTTTGATATTTAGAAGTGCTTTTGAAATTCACATTGCTCGATTTTTAATTTGTGATTTCAGATTGCACATTAAGTCGGCTAATGGAAACCTGGCTATAGATGCGTTTCGCTCCATCCCGTTCCCACTGTGAACTTTTAGAAGTTTGAACAATGTTTGACGGGAGAGTTCGGCTCCCTGCTGCACCCTGATTGGTTGGATGCTGGTGGTCTGGGATGACATACACAAAAAAAATAAAAATAAAAAATCAACCCTACCTTAAAGCCTCCAGATCAAATTCACTCGGTCTCAGATTCGGCGCAGGCTCACCCACAAGACACGTCGTGATAATTTACTGCCTTGCTTTGTTTTTTAGACGCAGTAAGACCACACAGGGAGTGAAGCGAAGCTGAAACACGTCCCCAGGGTATCGGAGAACATCGTGAGCGAGGGTTTGTGTGTGCCGTGTGGGTGAGGGCGATGGTGATGGCGATGCTTTACAGCTGGGAAAAGTGCAAGGAAATGTCAGGTGGATTCAGTTGAGGAGAAACTTTGCACTGTTTCTGTGTGACGAGGTGAAGCTGGAGATCTTAAACCTTCGACTTGACATAAAACTTCACCTCATTCTCCACTCGTGAACATCCAACCTTTCCCTGGCTTCACTTCAAGCCTGGAGGAAATCTGTTCCCACTGTAAATATTTTCAGGATCAGCTTTCGGTCACCAATACCCTCCCGAAGATCCCGGGAGAGAAGAAGAATTCCTTTCAGTTTTTCAGACAAAATACCTTTCCCTCTTTTTCTTCTCCTGGGTTTTCTTCCTCTCGTTTCTTTACTGAATTCCGTTATCACAGGACGTCCAGCACTGATGTTTACATCTGGATCGTGACACGACGAAGGTCGAGGTAAATTAAACCCCCGGCCCATTTTAGTCGCTTATCTAAAGCAGGATTTGTTTTTAATAGAGTCTGGGCCTTGATGGTTGACGGTTTTTGAATGCCGACCCGGTCAGCACGGGATAAACTCTGTAAAGGCTATAAAGGGTTTAAGTCTCTAAAGGGACGTGCAGAGTAACAGAGGGATGCTATTGTTTCCCAAGATATTCCTCTTTTCTATTTCCTCCCTATCAAACACAAGCGTGACTGTTCTTTCGTCAGCGAGTGAGCTCGGATCTCGACCAAGCCATTAGATCAGAATTAGAAAAAGGACAATCAGTGGAAGTATAAATATAGAGACTGAGATAGAGAGTGAGGCGCTATTTCAGGCTTGTTACTGTACACACAGGATGTGGTGAGAGAACGCTTGTATTTGTTTGGAGCTTGTTTCTTGTGGGCGTGACCTCTCCAGCGATCTATTTATTTATTTATTTATTTATTTATATATTTATTTATTTATTTATTTTTCAAATAAGAGACAGCAGTAGCCAAAATGTCCAGATTACAGCCCTCTATAAACACCACTTTCGTTTATGTTGTTATGTATTTGAGCTACAAACTTTCTTTGTAGCTGTGCACATTTCCAGAGATACGACCAATTTGTGTCAAATAGCGAACTAATGTTGCATTCCATTTGTATTCGGAAGTCGGGATATCCAAGTTCCGAGTCACTCACAAGGCGGGGAGCTCCTCACCAACCCTGAGTTAAAACTCCAGAACAGCGCTCCCTGCCTGAACCGTGAGCGAAAGCTGGAGTTTTATCCGGTTTATTAAACTTCTGTGAGTTTTTGTGTCCTTTAATCAGTCGTACGCACAGCACTGTCCAAGTTTTATCTGTGCTCGTGTTGATACGGGGTTCTGATGTGCTAAATTCCACGTAACGTGTTGTTTTCAGGCGGCGTTAATGCTAATTAATGGCTCACGGATACCCGGTAGTGAGTGACCCTGGGCTCCCCCACCGCGTCACATTTAAAGAAAAGTCCTAAAAGGAAGCTGAAATTCCAGCTTAACATTTGAAGGTCATGTTTAACGGGGTGAGATCAAATTATTAGGGACAGATTTTGATTAGACTTGCAGTAAAACACTGCTAAAGGACAAAAGAGCAAGAGCAGTAGCGGTTGTCCTGGAGGCGTCCATATTGGGTTTCCGACTTGTACAAATGGCACACAGTTTAGTCAGGCATGACATCATTACCAGCTCCGAAATCTGACTCCAAGGCAAATGAAATGTATCATAATTACAAGTAGAAGTTGTGCGTGTGGAATAACTACAGGAAAGCACAGTGGATCTTTCAAAAGATCTAAAAATATAGATACTTTGACAAAATATTTTTAATTTCACGTTAGCGTTTAAGGTCTAGGGTGTCACCGGATTGTTGCGGATGGCATCGAAAACGCTGACTTGCTTCTCGGTGCAGAGGATTCTGTGAAGCAAGAGTCGCTCCTTTCATATATTAAACTCAGTACAAGGACATCATGGCTAGCAGCACAAAGCAGCAACTAGCATAAACAGAAGTAAATTAAATCCATGGCAGAAATAAAGAAAACTATTACAGCATGAGATTGTGCTCAACAGTGCACAGGAAGCGTCTAAAACCCTGTTAAGACGTTTATCTTGCCCAGGAAGCCCTGGCACGCACCGGCATTCAACATCCTCTCTCCTCACACACACTAACCCTTTGTGCCTCTTAATCGACTTTAGCGAGGAAAAAACTCTCTACTTTTTATGCCCCCTTCAGGCCCAGAGTGCTAATTAACAGAGATGATAGATGCTCAGACGGAGCAGCTGAGACCGTCTGCACAACTTCAGATCACCATTAAATCAATGATAGCTGTTTTTTCACGTCAATCAAATAGAGCCAAAGTCTAGCCTAAATCACATTAGAGGCGATTCTCATGACGTTTCATGGCTACAACGCGTAGCTTGACGTTCTCACAGCTGTCACAGTCACCAGAGGCTCATTAGCACTAAGGCCATGTGTTGGAGAGTAACTGTTCTTCCTCTGGGAGCTGGCTGATGAACACTGACTCTGGAATGAGTTTCTGTAATCTGTCATATTTTGACTTTTATAAATGTCCCCAGTGCAGATTTTTGAACAAAGTTCTGAATATCAAACCAACGAGTCCCGATCTCACGAACCCTTTGGATATTTGGGGTTTTCAAGTTTTACTTATGTAGCTGTATAGATCTTGTAGCTCCACCACAGATTAACCACAGATGTGGTTCCACCAACATCAGCAGCATTTCTCATGGTCCCCTGTATGGGTTAAAGCTTGGTTCAATTTATTATAATCTCCTCTATCCTTTCTGTAAAACCTACTGGTTCTTTGGCATGATTAAGGGTTCTTAGATTTCAAAAGCAATTTTACTTGAAAACATCATTGTGTCCTTAAGAGAAACAAAGAGAAGAATCTTTCAAATTCCTAGAAGGAACCTTTTTATCCCCCCCAAAAAAACATATTTCAGGGTTTCTGAAAAAGTTCCACCTGGAACTCTCTGAAGTGGTTCTATCTGGACCAGGGTGATGACAGATGTTACTGCCAAAGAATAAACATTCTACACTATTCATACAGTAAGTATTCTTGGTTGGTTTGGAAGGTTCTTCAAGAGGTAACTGTTTTATGACTTTTAAAGACCCCATAGGGAATGATTTTAAGCCTGTAGAACCATTCAGCCACCTAAAGAACCACTGATGACCCATTTTTTGAATGGCTTTGTTCAGGTTAAATCTGGAGTGGTTTCCAAAGAACATTTCCTTGTACAAACTTGGCTTCCTTAAAGGTGGTTTGGTGCATTAAATGTTTTACACTTGGCAGAAAATGGATTATTATTGGTTCTTTAAGTGGATGGTGGTTCTACAGTCTTAAAAACGGTTCCCAAAGAGGTCAGTAAAAATAAGTGCTCTATATTATTAGAAAATTAGGTTCCCTAAAGCTTACATGAAGGTTCCCTCAAAGGAACAAAGTGAAAAATGTAAGGTGGACCCTTTTTGTGTCATCTATCATATGAATAAACCTTGTATGCAGTATGCATTCAAACAGACATCATCAAAGATAAGCGTACACAATGATCAACATTGTCCAGACTCTCCTAACAGCTGGAGATCAACGCATGGCCATAGCTACTGTAAGATCTTTATATGTTTATCATTATTTCAGGATGTTTCCAGATGTCTTGCTCAAAGAGAACATTCAAGAAATTGGGGCACTTCATTATCGCATCCATGATGTTAGAATAAACACATCAGACTATTGGGATTAGGGGTGTGACCGAATATGAAGACATTATTTGGAGTAAACCGATGTGATCTAAACAAATACAGATGCAGATTTCTGGTTGAGATCAGAGGTGTGTATCAGGACTGGGATTCAATGCTGCATGATGAATTTACAGCATTCGCTCATCCAGATTTCATAGCTCCCCGGTCAGGGTCACAGCGGTTTAGGTTGGGAAACGACACCAACTAAGCGTAAAGGTCCAAACAAAAGTTGAAGAGAGAGAAGAAACCATTCTAGGTTAGGCCACGCCCATTTCAGGTTTAATTCCAAATACGGATCAGGATAATGTCATTCCATTTCACCCCTAATTGTGATCCATCTGAGCTAAAAAATCTATTATTAAAGCGACAATGCTCTCGCGAGTACAGCTTGGATTTATTCATGGCCAAGAAAGCGAGGCAGCAGATCTGGCAGATTTACTTTGACATCAGAGACGTGTGGGATGAAGACTTACAGTAAGAAGGGCTGGCAGGCAGCACGCCGCTTCTCACTGATAAACCGCTAGTCCCGAATAACAACAGAACCCGATATGATGAGGCTTTGGCAAGAACACTGCGAGGGAGTTCTGCTTAAAGATGTCTACGCTAAAGCAGGGAGAGGAGCAGTGGGACATGTACGCCTGATTTAGACATCCAGAGTAAAACAGATCACGTCTCTTTAATACGTGGGGAAAACAGCCACCTTTAAGACTACTAGGTTCCATCTAGACCCTTTAACAGGGTTTTACCTGTCAGAGCGGGTCCCAAAGAAATCCACCATCCAAAGAACCACAGAGGAACCCCTTTTCTAAGCATGCACTTTCATTTTACTAATATGAACTGTATTTGGAAAAGGGTTCCTAACGGGTTCTTTTGGGTTCTACACCATAAAAAAAAGTGTTTCCCAAGGGAAAAAAAGAACAGCGAAAATAAAGGAAAAAAAACGGGGGGGGGGGTCTTTAAGAGTTGGATTTTTGCAAACTGTTCTACACTTTATTTTCAAAAGTTTTCTGTTTAAAAGTCTTACACAAAGTGTCCCTTAAGGGTTCTTTTAGATGGTTAGTGCTCCTACACTGCAATAAATAGTGCTAGTTGGATGCTTCTGCTTCACGTTTCTAGGAGAAATGGTTCCTTACGGGTTCTTTGTATGGTTACCTGTTCTCTATTACAAAATAAAGAGGTCCAAAATGTTCTGTGTATGGTGGACTGTTCTGTAGAATTAGAAAACTTCTATTCTCAGCAAAAGTTCATCAGTGGTTCTATGATCTAAACTTTTGTATTTTAACACTTAAAAAAGAAGGTTCCTTAAGGTGCCTTATGGCTAATTGTCATAAACTTTTACGTTAAAAAAGGGTTCTCCAGGGTTCCTTCAATGTTTCTCTTTTGAAAGGGGTTCATGAGGGTTCTTTGGGAAGCCTAACTCTTTTATATTCCAAGAAAAAAAGGTCTCTTTAGGGATCTTTGGCTTTGTGTGTTCTTTCTTCTGAGAGGAAGATGTTCCTTAATGGTTCTTTGGATCATTAACTTTCTGATATGAAGAAAATAAATGAAATGGATAAAGGAACATTCCAATTTGGTGGCGTGCCGATAAATCTGTCCACAGGGCGGCCTGTTGTGAGGTGAGAACCCAAACAGCAGGAAAACTGGAGATCTGTCAAGAATAATGGAGCTCCTCAAACAAACCATGCAAAAGAACAAAATATTGGAACGACTTTCTGGTAGAAGGAACTCCTGACCTCTGTATGATGCGGAACTTTCTAGGTGTAATAAGGAGAGGGAAAGGCTCTAAAATTCTGACCAGTTCTGTAGATTTATTTAACGTTTAATAATCTAGAACACCTTCATGACCATCACATGTTTAATCATTAGCACATTAATGGGTTTTAGAATAAACACACCAGGCCAACATGGGTTCCTCAAGGGTTCTTTAGATGGTTTATTCTTATACACTTAACAGTTGTAGGTGTGAAAGGTTCTTTGTGTGGTTAAATGATCTACAGTCTTGGAAAAAGAGGTTACTCAAGGTCATAAATTCTTAGGAGAAAAATGATGAACTGTTATAAACTTTAAAAAAAAAAAAAAAAAGAATTTCCACACTGGCCTTTGTTAGGTTTAATTCTGCTTTCAAAATGTTATCAGCAAGAATGTTCTCCACTCTTGAAATTCTCCTTTAAAAGGTTCCTCAGTGGCTATCTCTACGGTATATTTGGTTCTACACTCTTAAAAAATGGATCCTTAAGGTTTTTTTTTTTTAATGTTTCACCATTCTACAATAGTGTAAATTCTACTACAGTAGGTTCCTCATAGACTTACACTCTTTAGAGAAAAAAGTTCTACACTTATGGTTCATTAAGGGTTCTTTGATTGGTTAACAGTTTGACACTATTTGGAGGAAAAGGTTCCCAGAAGGTTTTTTTTTTATGGTAAATCTTTTACAATCTTCAGGAAATGGGTTCCTCGAGGTTTTAAAAGGAGATCCAAGGTCTACTTTTAGGAGCAAATGTTGTTTTATGATTAACAGTGCTACATAAAAGGTTCCTCAAGGTTTCTTTGAATGGTTAATTGGTTTATTAGGGGTTCCACATTCAAAGGAAAAAAGGTTCCTCAAGAATTATATAGATGGTTTGACACTCTTGCATAACAGGCGCTAGACTTTCCTACAGCTTCACCTTTGGGGAACTCTTACCGGTTCTACGTCTAACACTACATATAGTGCTTTTAGAGATGGCTGTGAGCCGAACCCTAAAATATCTGCCAAAAGAACCCTTCTGTGGAACCCTTTTAGCTTTCTATGTTTTAGCACAACATTGAAGAATCATACATCAGCTCAGTCAAAAGCACTCCAGTTCTGTCATTTTTTTCACTGATTTATTTCTTTACAATCCTTCTATAGGTTTGGGGTACTTACTTGTGGCGAGTCATGGGTTTCCCCGGGTTAAAATGCGGTCCAGGTCCGGATTTATACAGATTAAATCTGTAGGGGTTTCCATAGAACGTTCCCTTGGAGTCCACCAACTTGAGACCCATTAAAAGAGGCAGCAGAGCGAGGCAGCAAAGTGCACACTTCATATTTCAGAGGAGAACAAGTGAAGGCTAGCGGGTTCTGTGGTTCTGTGGTTCTGCGGCGTGAGAATCAGCACTCATGAGGAGTTTATTTTACTTATTAAATCCTCCAGTGAAGCTCGCACTCCTTCAGACACAGGAGGTGTACAGCTCCTGGTGAAACATCTGCTCCTCTAGAACCATCCTTTCTGCACGCAGGAACCTCTGAGAGTCCTTTAATAAAAGAGGTAGAATGTGAGAAGAAAAGATCTGCCCAGGAAAGGCAGAGGACGAGAGAAGAGAAGGAGGAAAGGAACAGCAGGAACGTACAGGAGACGGGATGGAAGTGTTGTGACGGGATCAGCAGTCAGTCTCTCTCTCTCTCTCTCTCTCTCTCTCTCTCTCTCTCTCTCTCTCTCTCAGCTGTGTGTAAGAGTGTGTAAGAGTGTGTAAGAGTGTGTGTGAGCTCAGACTAACAGCAGCAGTTTGCTTGTTACTCCCCCAATAGGGGCCGGCTGCTGGATTTGCATAACCCTCCCTCAGTGTAAGCCAACACGAGACAGTCAGGATGTGTGTGTGCCTCTCTCTCTCTCTCTCTCTCTCTCTCTCTCTCTCAGTCTTTCAGTCCCTCTCTCTTTAGTCAAGCGGTTAAAGATCAAGGACAAGAAGCAGCAAAACAGCTCAAAAGTTGTTGAAAACAACTCGACCCATTTCAGTGCGTTCATCCGTTCTACGCGTATCTGGTCTGTAATAAAAAAACACAAACTTTACTCGTTTTTCTATTTTATTTCCAGAATGCAACTGAGATGTTTCCTATAAAACAAACATTTGAATTCCGAATTCTCGGCTTCTTTTTTTTTTTGTTCATTTTACATTTCCATTTTTTTACAGTCGTGCAAAAAAATCTGAAAAAAATTTGAAAATCTAAAAAAAAAATTTTTTTTTTAAAAAAAGGCCACCAGCAGGGGGAGCTATGAGGGTTTGAAGATGGCAGATTTGAAGGAATAAAACAGCTAAAAGACTTCAGAATTATATCGGCGTCGTAAAAAATAAAGTTCGATGATGTGATGATGAAATAGCGGTGAGAAATGTTTGGGCGTGAGCGTCCCCGGGTCCTTGCCATCGCCATTTCATCCAGGATGTCCTTTCTTCCAAAGTGAAACCCATAAAGTGTCAAAATATGCATTTCAACTCAATATCTAGGCCAATATCCTGAAACATCCCAAAAAGCTCTTTTTCGACTGAAACCTGGACAAGCACTAGCGCAATAGTTGCCAACAGTTGTCGAAACTTCACGTCTGACTCCTACAGAGCCCTGACACTGGAGACTCCTTCCCACATGCTTCCTAAGATACACATTTCTCCTTACAAAATGCTTTGCCATGGCAGCAATTACAAACGTACAATCACTTTATTATTAGCATAGCGTCCGCTGTACATGTCCCTGCGAATCAGCTGTTACCATAGAAACGATTAGAAACGTATAACATCTTAGAAAGTGTGCATTAATATAAACCTGCGGTTTGCAGCTGCGCTGGGAATTTACACCAGACACTTGCTAACAACATGGGAGGTAGTTTTAGCATCAGAATTTGCATGCTAATCTGTCCAGCTAGCCAACATCGCGCACGTTTCGATGAGTTTGCCTGCTTGAATAAACCTGCAGAGAAAACAATAGTAGCACCTACGTATGGAGGCTCGCGGAGGTAACTAGCCGGCTAGCTTTTTGTCTTTTGCAATAAATCTAGAGTAGAGATTTTTCTGAATCATTTTTTGTTTATTATTATTTATTTATGCTTTATAATGACACGTTTAAGCATACTTGATTATTTGTTCATACATTTCTACTTCGTCCCTCGAAGCCTTTGCAATTTCTCTTCTTTTTTCCCCTCCTGCCCTCTTTTTTCCACATCAAGCCTCCAAATGAGAAGCGATTAAGAGCCACATTTTCCACTACAGCTGTGTTTACATCGACCCTCATCATGTACCGAAATCGAGTGAAAACTGGAAAAATGTTGACTTTATTAATGAATTAAACACAATCGACTTACACCAATCAACTTCCTGATGTTTGCTGACATCATATATTGGGTGTTTTTCATAATATATAAAATAATAATAATAACTTTTCATATAGATTTGATTGACTGGTGCAGTTTCTTGCATATTTATTTACTTATTTTTAAAACGAACATCAATTTTACTTGTGAATGCTATATTCTCATCTGCTTAGCAAAGAGTTATTTGTTATATGTGTATTTGATGTGCATTTGCATGTTTATTTTCATATATTTAGGATTTATCTCATTTAACAAATGAATAATGTAATCATTTTGCACACATTAGCATCAATTTTTTTTATGTCATTTTATTATTCCATCCGTTCTTTAAAGTTTAATAATTAGTCACTTAAATAGCATTGAATAGATTTTAATAGTAATAAAAAATACTTTTGTGTTTCATGTTTAAAAAAGGACGCAAGAGTGTACGAATGCAAACGAGGATTTTTCCTCAAACTAAAAAAGTTGAATCATTCGTCATTTTCGTCTTCTTCCGCTTAATCCTGTTCAGGGTCGCGGGGGGAAGCTGGCGCCAATCCCAGCTGACATCGGGCGAGAG
>JAQMCW010000015.1:634625-648983 GCA_030068335.1 Chrysichthys cranchii | reverse complement strand
GCTCATGTGATTTGAAAGTCTTTTAGTTTTCATTTTATTCAAATTTAAAGAACGTCCCAACTTTTCTGGAATTTGGGCTGTAAAAGTCAAGTCCTTTCAGGAAGTCAGTTTATTTCACTTTAGCGTACCAAAAAAGAGTTGACTCTTAAATTATTTGACTCTTTTCACCAGAAGGAGTTGACGCCTCTCAGTGAATTGGATTACTTTACTCAGACTAATAAGAGTTAGATTTTTTTTTTAAGGGAATCTGATTACTTTTCTCAGCGCCATTTCAGTGAATCAGATGATTTGATTCAGCTCAGCAATAAGAAATGAAGATTAAGGAACAGTTTGTGAAACTTGCATATTTGCAATAAAGTGGTTTCCACAGCAAGTTTATACATTTTCCCAAAGAAGTACATACTAGCTGTTCAACTGGGAAGAAGGTAATGGCACCCTATTAAACGAGGGTTTGTGTGTGCTGCAGTGGCTGAGCTGCATTTACATGCAAAGTTGGTAAATCAGGCTGATTACGGTAGTTGTTAATACGTAAATGTTATGAATATTTGAAAGAAAGAAATCTAAAGTATAATAGATATTAATGACCTGCATTCTCTCAGAGCTCTTTTCTTCAGTCACGTACAGTTGGTTCGTGTTATTATTTTGTACACTATTTCTCCTCTGGGTCTCAGTTTTCAGGTGAAGTTCTTCTATATCTGTCAGATGGCGTACTGGTTCCACGCCCTGCCGGAACTTTATTTCCAGAAAGTCCGAAAGGTAAAGACTGCAATCGATCACATGCATTATATTTTGTGTACAAGCAAAGCAAAATCTGTGAAATATATTTCCGAAGGCTTTTTCGTCCAGCTTTTATTCAATGCTCTTTCAGGACATCAAGTGACGCTCAAAGTCAGTCCCCTGTTTAATAACTGAAAGGAGGACAAATCGGACAATTGGGAAACAAATGACCAACACAACAGGCTCATATTTAATCAGGTGTTTGTTGCTGTGCAGTAATAAATCCACCAGCCTACATCAATGCAACTCTGTGATCTCTCTGTAATTGCACAGAATCCCTTTTATGAAACCTGTATCATTAAAAAAAGCATAACAATAAGATATTGCAGTAATATATTGTCATCAGTCTCGTCTTGTTTTTTCATCTGTTTGAGTTTACAATCTTTTTTTTTTTTATTTACCATTTATGTAAGGAGTCTCCAGTGTCGGCACAAATTTTACGCTTTTTTGAGGTTTCTCAGTAGTGTGGTGAGCTTGTTTTTTATTTTGTCTTATTAACTTCAAGAGAGGAGAGAAAAAGAAGCATCTGGTGAGAGAGCGACTGTTTATAGCTGCTATAACGTAAGTGAGAACAGGAATTGGCGTTAAACGTAGCTATAAATGGATGAGAAGTGTGAAATGCTGTTTGTTATTAAATAAAACTTTGTAGGAAAATAATCAGCTTCAGGGTGGTGACAGGAACTCCTCTTCATCACACCAATACGCCACTGATTGTTTTACTAGAACAGCGTGCATACACACACACACATTTATTGCGGACATACCTCTCGTTCCTAACAGATCACGTTTCATTTTCATGTCTTTGTTTTTTTTTTTTCCAGGAAGATATTCCTCGCCAGCTTTACTACATCTGCCTTTACATCTTCCACATCACCGGTGCCTACGTCCTCAAGTGAGACTTTTCCAAGTTCTGTTTACTTTCCTTAATTCTCCTTTCACAGCACTCATCCGTAAATGATCCGTCTCAAGTTTAATCTGTGTTTAATCATCGGTTTTCATGCCTCAGCGTCTCGGGTTAAATCTCGCAGGGAAGATGATGAGGTTTTGTTGATGTCCGCTAAATCTGAGACGAGCAGCATTGCAAGTGTTCATGTATTTATATTTGGGGTGTGTGTGTGTGTGTGTTCTCCATCAGCCTGCACCGTTTAGGTTTGGTTCTCCTGGTTCCTCACTACCTTGTGGAGCTTCTTTTCCACGCGTCTCGTCTCTTCTACTTCAGCAACGAGAACAAGCAGAAAGGGTGTGTTCACTTCCTGTACTCTTCTCTCCAGCTTTTATTCTCATTTCATTTCATTTATTTGTTTTATTTTCTTTACTCTTTTATCTAAAATAATTCGGTCCACTGTTAGGAATCGCTCTCGGTGATGACTGCGTGCTACTCGCTCCTCGGCTGATGTCTGTCCATTGTTCTGGTGGTTTATAAATCCGGGCCTGGGCGAAATGACCGCTTTAATTAGAGTTTATTACTGAATTGCAAATGATGTGAACATTTAAGTGACTTAGGTTTTTCCATTAGCAGTAAATTTGGTTTATTAGAATTAATAATACTTATAAAAACCTTTAGGAGAATTTTACTAGGAATAATAATTAAAATAATTTTAACCAGGAAATAATGGTAATAATATTAGTAAAGAGTTGTAACTCTTAATAATAATAATAATAATAAGAAGAAGAAGAAGAAAAACAGTTTCACTAGAAATAGGTTTACATTTTTTTTTACTAGGAATAGGAACAATAGTTGTTTATTTGTTTATGATCTGTTTTTTATTACAGTAACCCTTACGTTATCCCCCCCAGGTTCACGCTGTGGGCTCTGCTCTTCGTGGTCGCTCGTCTTCTCACCCTCACGCTCTCAGTCTTGACGTTTACTTTTGGACTCTCCCGTACAGACAATCAGGGTTTTTCTCTGGCTGAAGGAAACTTCAATGTTCTCACTGTCAGGTAAAGTTCAGCCTTTCACACTCGAGAGCTTTATTTAAAGCAGCAGGCTGAAAATGTAAAAGATTGAAGTGTGTCGGTTATTTCTTTACATCATGACTCTGAATCCCAGCAGCCACTTCTGAATATAAACGAGAAGAAACGCGTTTATGAAGAGGAAGTGAGTTTTCTATAACAGACACAGGAGAAAGATGCACTTCCTGTTTTAACGTGTGTGTGTGTGTGTGTGTGTGTGTGTGTGTGTGTGTGTGTGTGTGTGCGTGCGCGTGTGCGTGTGTGCAGGATGACATGTCTCTCAGCCATTTGCTTGACCCAGGCCTGGATGATGTGGAAGTTCATCAACTTCCAGCTGAAGAAATGGAGGGAGCAGAGTCAGGTCCAGAGCAGCAAGAAGAAGACCGTCAGCCCCAAGAGCAAACCCGGCAAGAAGGACTCGTCCCGGGGTGAGAGCGTCCCCATGACCCACCGCCAATATGAATCAAATATAGAGGAGCCAAGCAGGAACGTAAACATGAATCAGAATCAGAGATGTGTGTTGGTTTAAAGTGCATATTATTCTTCATGTTCACCACACGTACCACACACAGCTGTGACGCCAGCGTCACCGTTCGCTAGACGTCACGTCAGAGCTAAATCATTCCTGTTTGTCGGCTTTCGCACATCGATCTGCGATGTTCAACAGTTTCACGCACAACGACGTTAAAAACGCACCACTGAGTTCTTGACCGCCGTCGTGCTTTTTGTCATGATCTGAGTTTCAAATCAAAAAACCCCTCGCTGTGCATATAAGAAATATTCGCTAATTTATACTGAACAAAAATATAAAGGCAACACTTTTGGTTTTGCTCCCATTTTGCATGAGCTGAACTCAAAGATCTGAAACATTTTCTACATACACAAAAGACCCATTACTCTCAAACGGGCACCTGCAAAAAAATGGCGAATGTGAAATCAAAAGCCAGCTAGTGCCTTGAATGCAAATTTTACATGTCAAAAAAGAGGACATGTCTGGGGAGAAAGGATGCTTGGTCAAGCTGTGTAATATTTTAATTAATGTAGATTTTCTAACCAACAACATCGTGACCGTTGTGAACGTTCCTTGTGCTTTCTTGCTCTGCTTTAGGAAATATACCATGCAGATATCTGTAAACATTACCGCTGTATATGATCATATAAAGTTGGGAAATCTAGTGAGTGAGACAACAGATGTTTCTAGCTGGAAACCATAACCCTGTTTTTGTAAAACTTGAAATATAATATTTCAATTATTTATTTAGAGCAAAAAACATGTATGTAATTACATTTTAATAATATTGGCAATTTTAGTGACTAAATATTCCATAAATCAAGTTTATATGCGTACAACTACATTATAAATAACAGAGAAAAAACAAACCACAGTAACTGGACTGATGTGTAATGTGAACTGGGAGCACCAGGGGGCAGAGTGGCACAAAACCTGGATGTGCAGGAAAGGAGATTAAATAAAAACTACAATAAACAGAGCTGTAAGCAGCGATTTAGGGGGCCAAGCACATTCTGTCCCCACCTCTTAGGTGTTCTTAAACAGAGGAAGACCAGAAGCCAAGCTCCCAAGATGATGTTCAACACACCAAAACATCAAACCGTAGCTGTGATATTGCCTCACTTCCTGGTTTTAGTTGCGTTTCCAAGTTGCGAATAATCTCATAATCATGAGACAATTCAAGCAAAAGTTCTTAAGGTTTTTTAGGACATGGTTCCTCACTTTCCTACGATATCTGGCCTGAATACGCCACACTGTTTGAGAGATATGCCATCTCTCATATTTCCTTTTTGGTGACTTTGCCTTGAAACATGTTGTACGTTAGGCACAAACCATCCACCACATAAAAAATTCTAAGAAATATATGTTCCAATGTTCCAAATTTGCTGATTGATGGACAAAATTCATGGAAAAGAAGCAAAAAAACCTATTCAGGATGTTGAAAGGGCTACATCATGGGATCCGATGAACTAGAATCAGAGGAAAGTGGAATGGAGTTATTTATTATTATTGTAAACCAGTTTTGTCCCGTTGGTGGCGCTAGCATGCTCGAGTGGCGTACACTGTGTAGGAAGCTGAGACTAATACCGTTATGGTGGTCTTCTGTCTTTCAGGAGGTTCCCTCAATGGCGTGATGAAAGCAGAAGACAAAACCTCACCGCGAGCCAGAAAATCCAAAACCTCGTAGAGCGACGGAGAGCGTCCACGACGTGGGTCTTGTATCTCTTTCTTGACTCCAGCTGTAGAAAGAAAAGGTTCTTACTGAAAGAAGCGTCGAATCACACAGACACCTTCTAAGTGTCTGGCATGGGGGGCTCCGGGGGTTGGGTGAAGGGAGTGTTTATGGAATGTGTGTTAAGGTTGGTTTGTTTGTTTTTGTTTTTTTTTTTTAAACGTCTTAATTTTTTTGTAATCTCAATTCTGAACAATTGAATTCATCGGTCCTGGTCTTTGAGAAGGTGGGCTTTTTTGGTACTGAAGAAGGGATGAAGAAAAAGGTCCAGTTTGTTCTCCAAGTCATGATTTGTTCATCGGTGTTCCCCAGGGCTGTATATTAAGACCCTTTTTTTTTTTTTTTTTTAATGCCTTTAGGGCTTGATGAGCTTCTTTGGTAGCCCTTCTCATCCTCTTCCTCAGTCACTGTGTCTGTTTTTGCAGAGGCTTTATAAAAGTGTCCTTTTCCTGGTCGTTTCTGAGAGTTAGCCGTCACGTTAACGTTAGAAAAAGATTATGCGAAATGGGGGGGGGGGTTAAATCCCACAACCTCAGCTGTGTCATTAAATCGCTTTATTTAATTTATAAATTATTAATTGATGACTTTAGCTAGAGGCCTGGAGGCCACAAGGTCTCCCCTTTCTCCATCTGAACCCCCCCCCGGCCTTTTTTTGTTAGTATTTTTTTTTTAATACACTTTATGCTATTTGCTAGCCGTTTTTAAATTAATAAATTGATTTGTTTTGTAATTCAAATGGTTATTTTCATCACAATTTCACGTGAGGCATTTGTGGCATTTTACTTAGCACTTTTCCACCGCACAGTGGTGTACAGTAACAAACATTCGACCCCACGGGCGTATCGTTATTTCCATCGCACGGCACCAAAAATATCGATCAGAGACAAATGGGGGCGGGACTAGAAACAGTGCTGATCCCTGATTGGTCATGCACTATAGAAACAATTGTCCTGATCATGTTGGATATTGTGATTTGTTAGCAATGCTGTAAGTTTTAACTCTTCATGATTAGCGTGAAATCCTCCATCTTTGAGTTAAACCCAATTCAAAATGGCTTCCTGTTCACTAGACGTGCTCACTAACTAGGGTGCAGCGAACCTGTGCTGTAGTGCACTACGTACACAATACAACACTGTTGCAGATACTACAGAAAATTGTGCAATGCCGTATATTTCAGTTGTACTTTTGTATGAAATTTGGCCCTCTGCAATAAATATATTGACCGTATTAAAAGTATTAGCGCCCTGACCGTTTAAGTAGAGGGATTTTTAAAAATAAAAAAAACTCCAGGACGTCCCCAGATGATTTATTCCTCTTATTTCCACACCAGAAAAAATATTTTATTTATTAAGGAATTATGCGTCCTAATTTTTTATCCATTTGCAGCTACATTTAATGTTGTCGAACGTCCACAGGGCAGTAGAGTTAATGAGAAAAACGGAGCTGTCCTGGAAAGTCGCCATGTGGTGGAAACATGCTTGTGTGCAGCAGAGCCGATTTGATTTAAGGCATTAATATTTTTTAATTTCTCTCCTCTTCATCATGACTGTGTGGTTTTTTTTTTGTTTGTTTGTTTTTTTCCCATTTGTTTTCGTTTGTTTGTTTTCAGCCCAATGTGCGCACTTCACTTTATGAAAGTGTCGTCCTTTTGAGTCAAGTGAAACGATACAATCTCCTCTCAAGTGTCCTTAAGATAACATGCTGTGGGTGGCTTTGGGTTTTCATTTTCAGTCATGATGTCTGGGTGTTTTCTTTCGGGAGGGATGGGGTGTGTGTGTGTGTGTGTGTGTGTGTATACGTATGTATGTGCAGTTGTGCATGTTTTATGGGATGTGAACGCATGAATCATGATGCACCTTGATTTGTTTGATTTAAAGAGAAAAAAAGAAATGTGAAGGGGCATGAATGCGGTTAAGCTTTTGGTTCTGACTTTTGTACCAAATGGTGTGTGTGAGCGCCTTGGTGAAGCTATTTTCACATTTTTCGAGTGTGTATAATCTCTCTCTCCCTCTCCTCCGTCCGATACTGTACGTTTCTGATTTGCCAAATCGTGTAAAAGCGAGCTCTTGCTCTTTCCTGGTGATTTTGACGTCGCCGTCTCATCTTTTCTCACCTCGGACCTCATTCAGGACGCATTTCTGCATCACTTTTTTTGTTTGTTTGTTTGTTTTACTTTTAACTTTTTTTTTACGTAATTTTTAATAGATTTGGAAGTTAATAAAAATACAAATTCACATACTAAAATCTTTTCATGATATCTTAAGTGCAGGATTTTTAATATGTTATGCTACATTTTCAAAAAAATGAAGAATGTCAGCGAATAAAAAAGAATTTAAAATTGTGATATCACATCGCAGAGAAAGGGGGGGAAACGGAAAAAAATGTTTTCAGATTTTGCTTTGAAAAAAGTGCAGACTTTAAGATAGAACATTTTGGGGTTTTTTTTTTTTTGTTTGTTTTTGTTTTTTTTTCTTTAAAGCAGTGACACCAAAAGTAATGGCAATGTTTATTCACTTAAACTATCACTCATCACACGTTTTTTTGGTGCATTTTTGCATCATTACGCAATCTCCCCCCCCCCCCACTGGCCAGTCTCATCCTGTAATGTTAAATATTTAAAGATGTATTTTATATTCTGTAAATTTGCTTAAAGGTTCTATGAGACATGTTAACGTTCATCTCTGACTCCTAATTTGCGTCGGGTTTGTTTTTAATGCTAAATTACAGTCCTGATGTCTCAACTTATTAGTAACATTTTACATCAACATTCTCGCATGATGTGTGTTATCATAATTACTATTTTTTTCTTCTCTGCAGTGAATGTTGTCGTATTCACACCAGCGTCACAGAAACGCCACTTATTACCATTTCTGCCTTCACGTGGCGGCGTCTCAGGAGGGAAGGAGCAAAGTCGCGCTCGTTTGGGGTTTTATATTATTATTATTATTATTATTATAATTATTATGTTTTTAGCATCGACTTCATCGCAGTCTGACGGCCGACATGAGCAGATGTGGTGTAGATGAATATATTGAGACACTGTACCGAGTTCTTGTTAGATTTTTAAACTATTTTTATAGAGCTGAAAAACGACTCTAGAGAGAGTAACCTTTATTTAGCACTTATTTTTTTATGCCTCATTGATTTACAAGTTTTATTTTTGTACTGCGCAGGAGGAAAGCTTTCTACCTTGAAGGGGCGGGGCCAAAACCTGGCAGGAAAGAAAAAAGATGCGATGAAAACAAAAGGAAAAAGTGTACCATCTACTGCCGCGTGTGTGTGCGTGTGTGTGCGTGTGTGCGTGTGTGTGTGTGCGTGTGTGCGTGCGTGCGTGTGCGTGCGTGTGCGTGCGTGTGTGTGCGCGTGTGTGTGTGTGCGCGTGTGTGTGCGCGTGTGCGCGCGTGGGTAGAAGAGCTTGGGCTTTAATTGAAGAGCAGGTTTATTTGCAGCGTATCACGAGCGTTTCATTTGACATATTTGTGTTTTTGATGCTTTTCCTTCTGCTTAATTATTCTGATTTATTTCCACAAAGTGTTTTTTAGTTTGTTTGTTTTTCTTCCCCTGATTATGCAAGAGGTGCTAAAACGCCGTGTTTTGGTTGTGAATCGTCGTGTTTTGAAACTCTTTGCCTGTAATCGTCGATCTTGTGAATCCTTTCGGCGTGCGGTGAGTTTGTGTTTACTCAGCAGATCACTTCGGATCACTTTCTGTCGATTTGAGTACCGTATTTTCTGGATTATAAGACTCCTCCACAAAGGAAAATAAATAAATAAATCCACCTTCTGTTCTCTTTGAGAAAGTAACTCGACATCCCTGTGCTGAATACTAAAGTGTGCCATTTCTCATCATCATCCGTACAGCTGCCAACAACTGCCACGTTCGTCTGATAATAATTGTTGTTTTAGTGTTGATGTTATTTGGTTTTTCTTTTTGTTGTTGTTGTTGTTTTTTGAGTGTCAGTTAGTCTGGAAAATACGGTACGAAAAGCAAAAAAGAAAAAAAAAACATCCTCTGAACAGATTTTGATGAACCTGTTTCCAGTGCACCAAAGCTTGGTTTTTTTTTTCTTATAAACATGCGTCACAAGCAGACGAATCTTAATTTAGTTTTATTTTATTTAAATTTTTGTGCATTAATGACCTCCTGTACTCTTTCGTTTGATTTCATTTTTCAGACGCTCACCTGTACGTTGCATTGCTTTTATATGAAAGATGTTATTAATCTGTGTATTTATGCAAATCTTCTGTGACTCTGTTTACTTGTTTGTTGGGGGTTTTTTGTGTTTGTTTTTGTTTTGTTTGTTTTTTTCAATTAAACCTTTGGCTTAACCCTACAGTCTAGAAGTCCTTTCTGTCCGCTAGGGGTGCAAAATATTGACCAAAATGTTGTATCGTGATACACAAAGACATTTCTACAATATACACAATTATGTATCAGGAGATCCGTACGGAGAGGTTTGTCCGTCTCCAAAAAAAGAAATCCCACAGATAGGGTTGTGTCTGGACGAGGGGCGTTTAATAAGCAGTTTAGTGGTGAGCCGACTTTATTTAATGTCTACCAAATGTATTTATTTTCTTAATAAATTCATTTTTTTAATTGTTTAACAGTGAAAAGGAGACAAAGATCTAGCATGTAAAACATATGATTTATGTTAAATACGGAAAATCAGCATTGCGAACAGGCCTCTGAAAACTACCATCAAATCAGCTTCGTCAGTTTGTAATTTATTTAAAAAAGAAACGTGTTATCAAAAGATATTCTGATTTATTGCAGAATCACTGTAATTGTTGTGCTGCCCAATTTAGGGTAGAATTTTTTTTGGAGATGAGTTTGTTTCCTTTAAAAAGCAAACATTTTTTAACGCTGTCTTGTGTTGAAAACGAAACAGTTGATGGCAAGAATTTGACTTACAAAAGTAAAAACTTCTAGTTTCATATCAGAATCATCCTTAAAGTGAACGTTGCTTCGTTTTGGGTTTTGTTTTTTTGCGCTTAAATGTGCTTGAGAATGAAAAGCGTACCCAAATTTAACTGAAATGAAAGAATTTAGAATTCAAATTCCCACCTGTCGGTTTTATACTGAAACATTACCCAGGATAAGACTGTGGGCGGAGTCGTGGGTGGAGTCACACCTTTTCTTATGACTTCATGAACATGAATTAAAACAAGATCACACCTCATCCGTCAGACGGTAATTATTTCCCCGACACTTTCTTTTAATGTAGAAATGTCGACACACTAATACGTGAAGCTAACGCTAACGTATAAAACATCCGATCAGTTCTGATTGGTCGGAAGGTCGTCGGTGACTTTTCTGTTCTGTATCCTTTCTGTACTGATGCCTCGTTCACAGGGACGTGTACGCCGGACGCTTCATGGAAAACGATTTTAAAGAGAATGATGCAAGAACGTGAAGTTTTCTGTGAGGAAAAGTGTGTATGTGTCGTGTGTGGAAGGAGTCTCCAGTGTCGGCGCATTCAGAGGTGACAGTCAGACGTAAAGCTGGACCTGTGAGTTTTCCCAGATCATTAGGAGTTTCCACTGCCTGGCGGTTTCTCCAGAAAGAGAATAAAGAGCGGCTGGTGAGGAGACGACTGTTTTTATAGCTGCTATAACGCAAGTGACAACAGGAACTCTCTTTAGAATCTCTTAGGAACACTAAGTGTAACTATAAACGGATAAAAATCGATCTAAAGATGAATAGGTGTGATTGTCAGTAAGTTGCTGTGGTATAAGAGGGATAAGACACCTGACTTTGGGACGATGTGAGTGATTACACAAACGACAAAAGCGCTGGTGATTTCCTAAAATGAAACAGCGTGAGATGATCAGTGTTAATCGTGTCATTAGGCACAGACGAATATGATTTCACTGCAGTCATGTGTGAGTGCAGGAACCCAGTGTACTGACACTGTTCACTACACAGACGTGTTTATTGTATTTTCTTGCATTCTTGACTTTTTTAGTCTTTTTTTTTTTTTTTTGGATCGTTTGTGTCAGTGCATCGTGTCTCCACTAGAGGGCAGCACTGACTTTCTAAACTTGCTGTTAATAATAAATAATTAGAGCACACAGCCTGTGTGTGTGTGTGTGTGTGTGTGTGTGTGTGTGTGTGTGTGTGTGTGTGTGAGTGTGTGTGAGGGTCCCATAGGTCAGTGTTTTATTTCTCCTAAACCCCAACAATTAGACTTTATAGTTTAACGCATTGCAGTCTGTCTCCTCTATAGTGAATACTTCTAAACGACTCTTCTGAACGATTCTGATCGACTCTTAAGCTTTAAACCATCTTTGCTGCAGGTCACAATATTGCTTAGCGCTCATGTTGACTCATCACTATTACATCACAGCGCTGCTGAGTTCTGGACTCTGATTGGTCGTCGGGTGTTGAGTTTTCTGTGGCAGGAGCTCTGACAGCAGTGAAGCTTTAGGTCAATGTGTTCGTTCTGAGAGTAGCGGCTCATTGGCAGGGCCGCGTACAGGGCACACTCCACTGAGGAACGGATTTTTAAAACTCTTTGTGGTGGTGAAGTTTTCTGTAAGGAGAAATGTGTTTATGGGACAATTAAGGAAGGAGTCTCCAGTGTCAGCGCTCAGGGGTGAAGCTTTTGCGTAACGTGCTAAGCTGCGTTCATGTATTTTTAGAGAGAGAATAAGGAGAGGCTGGAACGACTGTTTATAGCTGCTATAATGTAACTAAGAACAGGTTTCACAGCAACTCGTTTCACGAACCTTAAACGTAACTAGAAATGGATAAAAATGATTTGTGATTCGTTAGCAAATAAAATCCGGTGATATAACAGCAACGAACTGCCGTCACTTTTGGGCGTGCTTTTATAGGGAAATGATGGTGTTTGTTGCGGAAGCCGTAACGCCACTCATCATCCTTCATCACAGCATCATGGTGATGGTTTTTCTGCAACAGAATGACACACGCTGTGTGTTCATCCTCACAGGAAGCAATAGCGCTAGTGAAGCAGCACGATACATATACAGTGACGCTAACGCAAAAAATGATTACACCGCCTTCCTGTACGTCTGTTGTTTTTTTTTTTTTCTTGGTGTTGGAAAGTCCATAAAATACAGTAATTTAAACAAATGAAATCATTCTCTCAAGTCGTTAGTTTCGGCGCGAGGTTAATTCACTGTCACTAATGATGCGCCTTAGAACCGCTCATCATTAGCGCGGTGTGCAGTGCTAATGACGTGAAGAGTTTAACGCACATCACAGCTCTGGATTTGGGGTTTGGGTTTTTTTTTTTTTTTTAGATTAATACGAAGCACAAACACTCGCCTAACTTTTCTGCGCATTCATTTGCTCAGCTAAAGCCGACGAGCATAAATCTGCGTGCGATTTGCGACCATTGCGCCCAATTTCCATATAAATGAGCTTCATTAAAAGGGGAGAACTTTCTGATTTAACGCGCCTCATTTGGAATTCTCTATTTAATAAGACACGTCATTAGCTGGAGTGGAGACTAATAGCTCACAATTAGCTCTGTGTGTGTGTGTGTGTGTGTGTGTGTGTGTGTGTGTGTGTGTGTGTGTGTGTGTGTGTGTGTGAACCAGCTGTGCCCCGTGCCTTTTACTATTAATAACTCTAATAAACTTATTTACACTCAGGTGCCGGTTTATTAGGTTTACTGTATGATGCAGTAAATGAAAAACTCGGTGTATTAAATGATCAAACATGCAATATAGGAATAAAACAAAATAAAATGAAATAAAATGCCTTCGAGGAATCTCTGGAATACATTTGCACACTGAAACATGATTGGATGTTATATTTTATGATGCAACAAACAATCCAGAGTCAATATTCATCATCAATATTATATGCAAAGATTAATATGCAGAATGTAAGTGTAAATATTTAATTTCATTTTGTCATAATTTTTTATTTAGCTTTTTCTCCGCAATAAAATATTTCTTCTAGAAGGAAATAAACCCTTAAAAATTATTTATTTATTTATTTATTTATTTTTACATTTCTGTGCAGGTTTATCTTTATTTAAATAAGGAATAAACACATAAAACTGATTTCATGTAAACAGGAATCAGAATACTTTATTAATTCCTGAGGACATTAGAAGGAAGAAAGGAATATTAAATAATACATTACAATTATGAAATGTTACAATAGCTCTTTTAATACAATAACTCGATATAGACATATCTTAATATATTACAGAATAGTCAGGTGTTATCATACTGCCCTTATAATAATAAGAAGAAGAATAGTACAGGAATAAAATACAAAGACAAATACTAACAAAACACACAGAAGTTTTTATTTTCCACATCTGCATTACTGCAGGATTCATGGGAAGTTTTTAAACGCTTCATGTATTATATTTTACAGAAAGTTTTCACACATGGTGCAGATTTTTTTCCGCGTGATTTTCTATTTCTATTTGTATTTATGATTTTCTTTATATTTTCTATAGTTTTCTTTTTAATGTGATGTTTTTACCTGCTTCATTTATTCTCATATTTCGCACGTTTGACACGCGTAGAGATTTTCTCACATTATTTATTTATTTATGTAACGTGTGTGTGTGTGTGTGTGTGTGTGTGTGTGTGTGATGATAAATTCTCTGTGAGAGAAAATAATATAAACGCCACCCACTCTCTCCTGACCCCTCTACACTCGTCTACACCCCTCTACACTCTACACTGTCTCTCTATCTATGTTTCACTCTTTTCTCCCTCCATTCTCTTTTATCTCTGTCTATTCCTTTCCCTTTTTCTTATCTCCTTCCTGTACTTTCATTCTTTTTTTTCTCTCCATAATTTCCCTGCATTTACTTTCTCTCTGTTTGCTTTCTCTGGCTATATTTTTTTCACTTTGTTTCACCTCTCTCACCGGTCTGTCCATCCACCCCTTTTCCCTCCTCCATTTCATTTCTCTCCCTTTTCTCCCCTTCATTCCTCCTCTCTCTCTCTCTCTCTCGCTCTCTATCACTCTTATCCCTGGACTCTGCCTGAGCTGAGTGTGATGCCAGCGTGAGGCAGCGAGGCGTCTCCATGGTAACGGGGTAGGATGAGCGTTGGTGACTGTAGCAGCACATTCAGGATGAGGTTCAGCTTCATCCACTCGCTGACCCTGATCTCCCAGCTCACATACCGAGCTCACATATGGACCTCCTGCGTCACACGCCGCTGCTCAGGGTCCTAGTGTCCCTCCTCTCACTCTCTCACTCACTCATCACTAATTCATTCACTCTCTTGTTCTGTCTCATTCTCTCACTCTCACTCTCTTTAGTCATTCACTCATTCACTGTCTCTCTTACTCACTCACTCACACTTTCACTCACTCACTCATCACTAATTCATTCACTCTCTTGTTCTGTCTCATTCTCTCACTCTCACTCTCTTTAGTCATTCAC
>JAQMCW010000015.1:444872-460212 GCA_030068335.1 Chrysichthys cranchii | reverse complement strand
TAGTTTAATTTCAGAGTCTGTGTAATTTGGGTCATTCTGATTGGGTGTGCAAATTTGTTCTGGTCCTGAGTCTTTATGGTGTTAGTGTGTGTGAGTGGTGTGAGTGGTGTGTGTGTGTGTGTGTGTGTGTGTGTGTGTGTGTGTGTTGTAGAGCAGTGACTCAGGCCCAGTTGGACGAGGGGACTGGTGTCTTTGCTCATCTCTTGGTGCTGCAGATCTTTATAATGATATGATTGTGGGTCTCTTTCTTTCAGGTGTTTCTCTCTCTCTCCCTCTGTCTCTCTCTCTCTGTTTGTCTGTCTCTCTCTGTCTGTCTCTCTCTCTCTGTTTGTCTGTCTCTCTCTCTGTCTCTCTCTCTGTTTGTCTGTCTCTCTCTCTCTGTCTCTCTCTTTGTCTGTCTCTCTCTCTCTCCCTCTGTTTGTCTGTCTCTCTCTCTCTCTCTCTCTGTTTGTCTGTCTCTCTCTCTCTGTCTCTCTCTTTGTCTGTCTCTCTCTCTCTCCCTCTGTCTGTCTCTCTCTCTCTCTGTCTGTTTGTCTGTCTCTCTCTCTCTCTGTCTGTCTGTCTGTCTCTCTCTGTCTGTTTGTCTGTCTCTCTCCCTCTGTCTGTCTCTCTCTCTCTCTGTCTGTCTGTCTCTCTCTCTCTCTGTGTGTGTGTGTGTCTCTCTCTCTCCCTGTCTGTCTGTCTCTCTCTTTGTCTATCTTTCTCTGTCTGTCTGCCTGTGTGTGTCTCTCTCTCTCTCTCTGTCTCTTTCTCTCTGTTTCCATCTCTCTCCTTGACTCTCTCTGTCTCTCTCTCTCTCTCTCGCTTCGAGGCTGGAGCTCGGAGACACGCCTAATTTCTTAGAGGAAATGTTTGTGGTTAAGGAAATTAAAGCGAGAGGTTGGAGTCACTTTGACTTTGACAGAAGGTGCTGAGTGTGTAATTCAGCTCCAGTTATTCCTGGTGTATGATGTGCTTTCACATCAGATGTGATTACAGGCTGCGACATGCGTCTTACCGTGTAGAGCGGGGCGGAAAAAAATGTGGGTTAATAAAAAATTGTTTACCTCCAAAAGAATATCAAAGGGACCTGTGTGTCTCTGCTCGATTCAGCAATTCAGCTACGATCTAACTCTAAATATACCACATACACCATACACGTAAACAGTACAGAACTCTGGACTCTGATTGGTCAGAAGGTGTTGATTAATATTTTATTCCAGCAGCTCTGCCTGTAGTGCAGATTTATATTAATGCGCTCGCTCTAATACAAAAACAAAGATTTTATTGTCGACAGAAATGTTTTTCTGTCATGTATTTGGAAGGAGTCTCCAGTGTGTGGAACAGTCGGAGGTAAAGCTGTAACTTTAAGCTTCTCCATAACAAAAGATGACGAGCTGTGATTCTTTTTCCGTCTGGAAGAACTTAAACGTAACTATAAACATATAAAAATGTAATGTCTTTCTTTAACTAAGGAAAATTGTAACTGTGAGTAAATTGCTGTGGTCTAAGAGGAAATAAAAGACTTGGGGACAGTCTGTTACATAGCAAACTATTTTTTTTTAATTTCTTTTGTTGTTATTCTTACCAAAACCTGAGAATTATTTATCACGCTTCAGGAACAATCAATGAAAACCCCAGATTTCGAACCAGTTTCCTGGTGCCAAAATATGTGGTAGTTTACTGTGTTTAATAAAAAGCACCAAACACTCACTAACTGTGATGTTTAAAGCAGCAGTGTGTAATGTGTAGTGCCCTCTGCTGGCTGTGAAATAAAATTACAATTGTACTAGACATATTAAAAAGCCTCCTTCCAATGTCCGTAAGTTTATAGCGTAAGTGACAACAGGAGCTAACTCATTGCTTGGACTATAAACAGATAAAAGTAGGATGTGTTCTGAGGAACGCTGTAGTCGGATCACGGAACGCGTTACAGCAGACATTCAGGTGTGTCCAGAATTTCAACATGAGATTGTAATTATGCAAATTAGGCTTCATGGCCATCCTGTGAGGTTCATGGTTTAGTGGTTATACGTTTATGAATCTAATTACGGCCTTCCAGCTTAAAAAACAAAACACACAACAAATGTGTCATGACAATTAAATACAACAAATAATAACTCACTAGTATTTAGCTACACCTCATAGCATGGTTTTTAATTTCAGCCCCGCCCTCTCTGGTCTTTGAGGCAATACAATTGGCCCCTCCCACTTAGCATGTTCGAGCTGTGTGATTTGTGAACGTAGTGTGAATGATGTATGTAAGTGCATCAACTGCAAATAGTAATCACATCGTGGACATTTTCAATGACGTTCACTTAAATCTGTAGCTGTACTATACACATGACACTTGCCGTAACTTAGTAAACAAAATGTGACTGAATTTGCAATTTTAAAACAAACATTTACATAAGATTTCTTCTAATAGGAAAAATGCCGAATAATGAAGGATAAAATATTAACACAATGTACTGACACTTAATTTCTTGAAAATTGTAAGTACTTTATGCACAGGTAAACTTCATGAAGTGATTTTTTTTGTGTGTTTATAACTTTAATAATTCAGTATAGTTTTAATTTAATGTCCTATAGGTCTAATCAGACCTTTATCACATGGTTTCTAATAATAATAATAATAATAATAATAATAATAATAAGCACACTTTAATTCACAGATGAGGTGTGAATTGTGAGTGTCAGGAGTGAGAGGGGTGTACAAGTTCAATGTTACATGAAGTTGACCGTGATGAAGACGTAGATCCGGGCGAGGAAGGTGGTGAGGGTGCCCTGCCTAAGCAGCTTCATCTCCACGTCGAGCAGGAAATCGTGTGGCTGCAGGAGCTGGCGCTGCAGGTAGATGGCGCCGGTGTACGTGTTCAGCTTCCTGGGGCTGAAGTAGCCGCCCTCGTTGCCGCTGTTGATGCTGATGATGATGTTGTCGCCGGTGTAGGCGGGAGACGGACCCATGCGGAAGATTAACGCCGGGACGATGATGTTCGTCTGGAAGCTGAGCTGGTAGTACGTGATCCTCAACGGCAAGTTCTGGCACTCCAGAAAGTTGGAGCAGCTGATTCGCTCGCACCGTCTGCCAGAGAGAAAGCACAGAATATTTTAAGTCGATTTTGTCCCATAATGCGAGCATTAGCTAGTCAGGGCAGCTTCTTCTTCTTGTGAAATAGTAAAAATGATAAAACTAGAAAGTACAAACATAGTGTATTTTTAATTCTAAAAAATATCCATGCTGAACACGACACATTTATACAGTATTTGGATAAAATAGATGTTAAGTTGAGAAACTACCTTAAATATTGTTTTAATGTATATAAAAACATGCTAATTATATGTATTATAAGGAATAAAACAATGTGTGTGTGTGTGTGTATGTGCGCTCGTTACGTGTCAGAGACTCGGCGGTAGTTTGTTGGACAGCTGAAGGACAGACAGCGAAATCCACCATGGATGTTGTAGCATGTTTCCTCTGCTGTGCAGTTATGAGCGCCGACTGTGCACTCGTCTATGTCTGAGACACACGGCAACAAACTCAGCTTTAAAACAATGATGTTTGTCTCATAATGAACAGAGACGGTGAACAGCCCAGAAGTGATTAATAATTACATTTAAAGATTTATATACAAAGAAATAAGTCAAAAAATATTGTGAAAATTGAATATAATTGATGACAAATATGCATTTTTGCATTTTTACATACTTTTATGGCAGACTCATTTACAACTACAGAACTGATTCAGTTTAGATTTGACTCGGTTCAATCTGGTTCAGGTTATACATGATTCAGTTTAGACATGATTCACTTCGGACTGGTTCTATTTAGACCTGACTCAGATCAGTGAGATTCAATTTATACCTGATTCAGTCCACCATGATTCAGTCCACAGCAATTCAATCCAGCATGATTCAGTTCATACCTGATTCAGTTCAGAATGATTCATCTTAGACCTGATTTATTCCAGAACAATTCAGTCTAGCCTGATTCATTGTAGACCTAATTCAGTCCATTGTGATTCAGGTTAGGCCTGATTCAATTCAGAATGATTCAATTCAGAATGATTCAGTTTAGACATGATTCAGTCCAGAACGATTCAGTTCAGACCTGATTCAACCCAGAATGATTCCGTCCAACAAGATGCATTCCATCATGCTTCAGTTTAAATCTGATTCAGTCCAGAATACTTTAGTTCACACCCGATTCAGTTCAGACCTGAATAATGAGGAACATTAAGATAACTGTGAAACTCGATCACAGGCTGAATTCTGTATTCTATAAAGAATCTCAGACCGTGGCAGGAGCGTCGGTTTGGAGACATGCTGTATCCGTGTTCAGGGCAGGCACAGTCGTAACTTCCTGGAACGTTCACACACTTGTAGGCACAGAGATGACCAATGCTCTGAGAACATTCATCAATATCTGTACAGCAAAAATGTGAAGGGAAACTAGAGACAGTAAATTTCAGCTCATCATTTATCTTCATTCTTTACAAAGAAATGTCATTTTTACAACAAGACATTTAAAATAACAGCTCTTTAATTCTTTACAAACAATAATGGTAAAATAATGTAGGTTATCATGTTAATAGTAAAAAAAATAATGGTTTAAAAATTCCCCCTTCTCGGATTGGAAGATAACTATTCTCTAAATGTTGTGTGTCTGCACCTTACAGTATCTCTGTGTTTAATCTCCTTATCAGTCAGTTTATATCTGATTCATTTGAGCCTAATTCAGTTTAGACCGGATTTCCATATGGAACTAGTATATTTCAGCCTGATACAGTTTAGACTTGAATTAGTTCAACCGGAGTCAGTTCAGCTTGATCCAGGTTAGATTTGATTTGATTCAGCTTGATTCACTTTAGATTTGATTCAATTCAGACTGATTCAGCCAGGGAGATATATATATATGTACTTATGGATATGTTTATTGATTAATAATCCTTTAATTGGACATTATGTATTGTAAGGCTGCTTTGCAACAACGTCTGCTGATAAAAGCACTATACAAATAAAAACTGAATTGAATTGAATTGAATTGATTCAGTTTACACCTGGTTCAGTTCAGCCTGAATCAGTTTAGATCTGATTACTTTCTGCCTTATTCCTTTTAGACATGATTCACTTCAGCTCAGATTCAGGACAACACAATTCATTTCTAACATTTTGGAATATATATTGTTGTTGATAATTCGCATTTTTATCCTTAAAACTAAAACATGGGGAACACAAACATTTACTCTGAGTGGCAACCAAACAATATGGAATATTGAACGTGTAAGGCATACTTATTTAAACATAGTTGTGTAGTAAAAAATACCATAACTAATATATGCTAATATGCATAATTAATTATATAAGCCATATGGATGATTTCTGGAAAAATATGTGGATGCATGGAGTGTGTGTTACCTTCACAGGTGTGTGCGTCCTCGCGCAGGTAGTAGCCCTGTCTGCAGTGACACTGATACGAGCCGTAGACGTTAACACACTCGTGAATGCACGGACTGCTCAAACACTCATTCACATCTGCAGCGTGACACACACCAGTTCAAGAAGCGTTAACAGAACTCCAAAATGAGCCATGATGGAAAAATATTACAGCAAAAAATTCAGTCACTGTTCCTCTTATGCTAGTTCCCTGTGATGCTAACATATTGGACCTATCCACATTGTGACGTTAGCCAAGTTGTTAGAAAATTGTTAGCTGGAGTTTTGGCTTTTTGGTAGTTAGCCTAATACTATCTAGCTTGCTAGAGCTTGGTTGTTATTAGCTAACATCAACCAGTGTGTCTGAGATCTTTGGCAAGCTAGATAGCTGCCTGCACATTGTAACCATGACAACACTCTTAGCATAGGGCTAACTAACTAGCCTAGTTTGTTTTCTCTTATCAGTAATACAGATGGTCGAAAGATTGGTGTAATTTTGGAGGTTGTTTGTATTCTCTGTTGCATTGGAGGCAGAAAATCGTGAGAAATGGAGCTGAATGTTTGTTTTACCTGCACGCCTCCTGAGCTGAGACCTGATTGGTCAGGAGATTTAAAAATAAAAACAAACATGAGCTCATGCTGTGCTTTTCTGAAATGTTCAAAGTGTGAAAGCAGCCTATCAGAAAACATGACATATCACTATTCCAATTTTCTCTGTTAAAAAAAAGTGCTAGACTCAGCAGGAGTGTTTATCACAGTGGTGTTTTCCCCCCTGTTTCCCAGCACTCATCTTCTTCTTATCAGCTTGTACCTTCACAGTTCTTGCCATCACTGGATAAAGTGAATCCTGGGGTGCAGGAGCAGCGATATGAGCCTGGAGTGTTCTCACACGTCTGAGCACACAGCCTGCCTGAATAACGCCAGCATTCATTCACATCTACAGCGAGAGAAAGGAGAGAGAGAGAGGGAAAGACGAGCGAGAGACGGAGAGACATTATTCACTCTAGTCTAAACACCGAGCCGAGGCCCTGATGCTGAGCCACAACAGAGTGAATCAGCACCTGAGATAAGACTGAATAAATGCCCGTGGTTCTGCTCCTGATAACAATGTAAACACACACATGAAGCATGACATCACCTGAGGAACATGACGGAGAACATGAACAATCATGTAGAATTATAATAAAGTGCAAAAGTGGCCGAGGAACATCTCTACACCTTCCCCCTCATTATGAATACCAGGATTTATGAATTATTCATTAATATGCAAATTATACAACGTCCCCATTTCCTCCTGCCATCTCTAAAAGCCTAAAATCACTAACATTAACTAATGCCGCGTTCCATTTGGCTCAGAAGTCGGAATTTGGAGCTGGGAATGACATTACGTCCAACTTAACTGTGTTCCATTTGTACAAGTTGGAAAACCAATATGGCCACCCCCAGGAAAACTGCTACTACTCTTGCTTTATGTCCTTTAGCGGTGTTTTACCGCAAATCTAATCATAATTTGTCCCTAATAATCTGATCTCACCCTGTTAAACATAACCTTCAAAATTTAAACTGGAATTTTCAGCTTCCTTTTAGGACTTTTCTTTAAATGTCATAGGGTGGGGGAAGCCAGGGTCACTCACTAGTGGGTAGCCGTTTGCCATTAATTAGCAACACCACGTGAAAACAACACATTATGTGGTATTTAGCATCAAAACACCGTATCAACATGAGCACAGATAAAACTTGGACAGTGCTGTGTGTACGACTGATTAAATGACACAAAATCAGACAGAAGTTTAATAAACAGGATAAACCTACAGCCTTTGCTTAGTTTTTAGGCAGGGGGAGCTGTTTTGGATTTTTAACTCGGGGTTGGCGAGGAGCTCCTGCGACTTCAGGGGGCGTTCCAGGTGACATTTCTGACTCAGAAATCGGATATCCTGATTTCTGAATACAAATGGACTGCAACATAACATACAAATCTATCTGGTTAGCTAAGTGCTCGTAAACTAGCTTGCATTACTTACAGGTCACATTTCAGTAGAGCCTTAACAACTAAAATTTAGCCATGTAGCTATATTAGCACACACATTCTGCATTCTCTAAAACATTCACCTCCAAAATATTTTAGTCTACATGAAGGATAACATTTTTAAACAATATTTTGCTTGTAATGTCACACACTGGCACCATAAATGATCTATAAGTTACTGCAACATGACCAGCCAGCTACTTAGCTAGCATTAACGTTAGCCTCTTATCTGGCTGCTAGGCCTTCTACTTAATTAGGGCAACTGCAAACACTCACACTGCTCTAAATTAAGAGTGTAGCCCATATAAACACTGTTTAATAATTTATACTTGTAATAAAGAATGATGGCACCATGTGAGTTTGTATCAATAACATAATGAACATCATGTTCGATGTGACCTTTATGCTAAGATAGGCTATGCTAATGGTTTTTATTGCTGCTTACGTCACCCTTGCTGCGTGTTAGCGTGTCTCACCTACACACGTCCTCCTGTAGGTGTCGAACTGGAAGCCTGGAGGACAGTCACAGCGGTATGTTCCAGGGAGATTATGACAAATCTGACCTTCTCCACAGCGATGGACTCTGGTTTCACACTCGTCAATATCTGCACATGATGGACAGAAGATCAACAGCATGAAGAGGGTTTTTTTTTTCCTGTATTCATAAACATTTTTCATAATTTAACTAATAATTTCATAATTTCCACTTCGGGTATAATTGATACTAAATACAGTTTAACCCAGACATGCTAATCCGGCTAATAATGAATGTAAGTGAATCCTAGCGTGACGTCATGCTAACTGTTTTATTATTAGCACTGGAAAAAAGTTTTTTTAATCGTTTAAAACAATTATGAAGAAATCTTTTGTACAAATTCAGACCTATGGGATTGTATGCAGGTGCAGAACTATTTTTCATTTTGAAATCTTCTAAAAGTTTTTCAAGTCTTTAGGAAGCAAGAATTACGGCTTAATGGTCCAAATAGCAAAAAGCACATAAGAGCTTGTGAAAAGGTTTTCTATACATGTATATTTACCACAAAACAAAACCCCTCATGTCTGCATTGATTCATTTTACATTCATATTGTTGTCTGAACAGATTGTGACATGTCTCGCTGCCTCGAATCATCACAGATGAGGGATAAGTTTCAGTTTCAGGTTCACTCGGTCTGCTGCCTCTTTGAGATTCAAACTGGTCATGAATCTCGTGTTCGCATAAATAAGGACGTCTATCAGAGGTCATTTTAAACCAAATTGATTAGAGATTTCATTCACTATGTCTGAATTCCAGTGGGTCAAAAGTTTCCATACACACGAGCAGACTGCCTCTTTCAACAATTTGGAAGACTCCCGAGATTGATCTATTACAAATCAAGTCAGTGTTTTTTGTATAGCGCTTTTAACATTGGACACTGTCACAAAGCAGCTGCACAGAAGTATATAGATTCCAGTCTGCAGGTGCTCCCTGAGTTACGATGGCCAGACTTAAGATTTTTCAAAGTTACAATGATGATTGCAATACACTGAAAATTGAAAAATATTTTGAAAATATTTAAAATTAGCGGTCAGGCATTGCTAGCAGGCCAGCGTAACAGTGTATGATGTACACGGACATTCGGACGATGCTCGCAAGTATGCGGACGACACCCGGAAATACACAGACGACACCCAGATCACTCACCTGGGATGATGCCTCACTCTCTCCCGCAACTCATGGAGTTACCTTGTGTATCGGTGTACTGCACAGTGCATTACCGCCTGGTTTTTCTGTGTGCTTCAAGAGCTAATTTTATTCAAAAATAAAATTATGTTTAAAATAAAAAAGTATGTCTTGTACAGGGAAAGACTCCTGGGTAGGCTAGGCTAAGCTAGGCTAAACTAAGCAAGGCTAAGCTAGGCTGAGATACCTAAGCTAGGCTAAGTATAAAATATCATAAAATATGGTCAAATTGCACTTTTTTCTTAAATGGGACTGTGGTCTGAACACAAATCTTTTAACTAATCAAATAAAAGAATATTTGAGATGTTGGTGAAGTTTCAAACAAACAGGAAAAACAATAAATTATAAACATATAATTTCACCCTGGTTACAAAAGCTAGGCTAAGCTAGGCTGAGATACCTAAGCTAGGCTAAGTGGTTCAACACAGTGGTTCGCCTTACAATATTTTTGACTTACGATGAGTGCGGCCAAATGCATCTCCGTCGTAACTTGAGGACCACCTGTATTTGTATTTACAAGCTTCGAATTGGCCAATTGTCATGATTAGGAGGTAATAATTAGGAATACACATGTGGCTGTATTTAGAGACAATGACCGCATCCAAACACTCACACTGCTGCACTGTATAGTACACACATAGCCCATAGCCGCTAGGCTGTCCGAATACTCAGTAGGCATTTAATAGCAGTGGAACAGTATCCGCATTATGTACTACAATCGTAGTATGCGAAGATACGACACTACACTACGCTACACTACTCTGTGTCATAATTCAGCGGGACCCTCAGATACACTACGAACAAAAATTTCCCTGGGAGAAACGGCAGATCGAAGCGAACCCGGTCACTCTATGGTCCAAGTGGCGTCTCTGGTCGTGTACAACATAAACATTTTCAGTTTCTGCCGTTACAGATTTTTTTTATGTGGATATAAGTCATCTGTGAACATCTGGGTCGAGGTACAGGTACGGTGGGGGTGCAGTGTGTCAGAATTGTGTCCTTACTAGTGGCTTGTGCACTCATAGCACGGACTACAGTAACAATCAGGTAGCAGGTACTTAACCGACATTAGTGCATACCGAGTATTCAGACGCAGGCTGCGTCTTCTTGGCCTTCGTACCATGGGGAAATCTGAGGCAACTTCAGACTTGGTTTCTTCAAACCACTGAAGGTATCACAAGCATCTGTACAAACATCTGTATCCAGAAAAAACCCTTGGGAGCGCACAGACTGAAACGAAGCCGTTCAGGAAAGAGGCGCAAATGAACTCCTAGGGACGAAGAAATCTTTGATCTGAAAAGTTCAACTGAACCCCAAAGCAACAAGAAAGGAACTGGGGAAGGAGCGGCGGTAGGATACAATGTCGCTATAAAGTTTGTGAACCCTTTTAAAAAGAATAAATCTTAAATCTGATCAGCTCTTTGTCTATGTCCTCAAACTACCTGGAGGACGAGAAGCCAATTAAACAAATGATATTTTTTGACATTTATTTAATCTGCCTCTCAGTGGAGAGTTTCATGGAGGCCAAAAATCTTCTCCAGCCAGAACTCCTTACCTGAGCTCGACAGGAATCTCATTTCATCAAGGAACTTCCGTTAACCTGCCTGTGTGCTGAAGACCAGAGTCTGACAGTGAAGTGACAAGTTTATGTTCTTTACCCTCACGCCTGATTAACATCCGCTCACCTGAAACAAACACCTGACTTCGGTTACACCTTTAAAACCACCCCAACTCCCACAGCATCACATACCAGACTTTTCCTACAAATTTATTTAATGTTGGATCATTTTGCTGCCTCGCTGCTTGTGGGTGTGGCTTCTTTTATTTATCATTATTGTCCTCTCTAATACCCCTGATCCTGTGCATGAGCTCATTCTGAGGTTTTATTCAGGTGTGTGTGACAGCACCTAACCACAACTATGTGTGTAGGAGCGAGAGTGATACACACTCAAGGCTCTCAGTGGTGTGTGTGTGTGTGTGTGTGTGTGTGTGTGTGTGTGTGTGTGTGTACAGGTGTGTATTACCGATACACCTGGTGCCGTCAGGACTGGAGTGATAGCCTCTGCCACACAGGATGGTCTTGCGCTGGCAGGTGTACGAACCGATGGTGTTGACGCAGTTAAACCCGGAACTGCAGGGCTGCGTTACTGTCCTACACTCATTTATGTCTTCACACACACACACACACACACACACACACACACACACACACACACACACACACACAAAGCAGTTACTGTTACTATCCTACAGTTGTTTATTTTCCTATAACATCGCATCCCTGATTTTATTCCCCTTATCCGACAGTGTCGCCAGTGATTACATTTTTTAACGTATTAAAGGACAACGTGTGATTTTTTTTATAAGTTTTTAGTTACATTTAATCTTGGTGAAACAAGTCACAAAAACAAAGCAGCTGGTTACGTTACTGAGAAACTGCAAAGAAACCGCAAAGTGTAAACTCCTCTGTCCTGAAGATGTTGTTTTGGAAAGCTTTTGGAAGAGTTCCAGGTTTACCTCTGACTGTTACAAAGCACTGACACTGGAGACTCCTTCCACACATCATACAGGAATTACAGAAAGCTGCACCATATCGAAGTCAGTTAATGTGGAGCGTGCGCCGTGCACGTCCCTGTGAATGAGCGGTTACTATAGAAACGATAATGCGTTAGAGCGAGCGCATCAGTATGAAGCTGCTGTTATAGAGAACTAATCAACACCTGATGACCAATCAGAGTCCAGAGCTTTTGGTTTTGGTTTTTTGCTTCCTAAAGGAGTTCTTCCTGGAAGTGGGGTTTTATATCAAATATATTGATTTATTTTAATTAATGTTCTACTTAAAAATATAACCTCGCATAAAAATTGAGCTGATCTCTGAATAAAATGATTAAAAGGGACCATACAAGCTAAGTCACTCAGCACATTACAATTAAATATTGCAAACTTTCATGTAAATACTGCACTAATATCTTATTATTGTTTATTTTTTTTAGCAAACTCAAATTTAAATCCCAATAACTGACTTATTATTCACAGCATTCTTGTTTTTTTAACCATCACCTTGACTCCTGCTTCAGATGAAACCCTGATTATCAGCTTTGTGTCACTGCGCATGAAAAAGAGCAAAAGAACTTATTCAAAACTCTCAACTTTTGTTTGATGAACTTCAGAGTTCCTCCATTGGATTTACTCTTATAGATTTTCTGCATCATGAGGAAACCCGAGGGTATTATTTCTCACTTTTACACTGCTGAAGGTTTTAGGATTTTTTTTTTATTTCATTTCTTCAGAGCAGATCTGTGGCTTGCTGCCTCGACATGTCTCTGGGTTCCTGTTCCTGCGGGCTAATTCCACCAGTTTACAGAAAAATAACGAGAGAGAGAGAGAGAGAGAGAGAGAGAGATCTCCTGAGAGCTTTGTGAATCTGCTGCAGCATCAGTTAACCGATAAATGAACTAACTCATTATCCTAACTTAACTTAATTGATTAACCACAACATGATAACGTCTCAATTCTCCTTCATCTGAATCACATTTAATTCACAAGTTCTGCCTTAAGACTTTAGGCTCCGCCCCCTGTCTGTGTCTGACAGAGAAGGACATTCTTGTTCGCCTAGGTAAACGACTCGTTTTTTTTGTTCAGTTCGTTCAAAAGATTCATTTGGCTGGTTTGTTTGTTCTTTCGCTCCGTGGGCTAACACTTTCAGAAAGGCTGATATGTTCACCTAAAGTTCATTCCTCCGAATCGTTCAGCTCCTGCACTCGGCCATAATTTTGCTGTCAACCTCAAAATTACAAAATACTAGCCTAATACTTGCATGTTGTCAACGTACCGTGCTTTACTGTAAAACTCACCCCAAGTTAAAATCAATTATTGGCCAATGTTATCAAGACAACGCATGAAATTAGCTGACAAGTAGTCTGAACGTTCAAGATCTACAAAGACACCATGCATGCTGTTTTATTTGCTCGTTCGAATCTTTGTTTCCAATATTAAACAGAAGTATTCTCTCCAATAGGTTTTATGCAAGTTTCCACTGTGCTTGCTGGCTCATTTAGTCATTCAGCTACGCCTTTAAAAAGCTGGCTAAGAGCGACCGGCATGTTCCTGTGTCCTGTTATCTGTTGTATAAACCTGCTCCTCATGCTCCGGGCTCCTAGGGTCATCTGCAGGTGATTGATTGACAGGTCAGTGAGCCAATCACTCATTAGCTTTTGGCTTGGAAGAGGATGAGGAGTAAAGGAGAGAGACAAATGAACGAATGAGAGTCAGCGCACTAGTGTTAGTACACAGTAGAAAGACAAAGAATCAGATGAACGAATCACTGAGCAGTTTGTTGGTTGGTTCGTTTGGGTGATTCATTTGAAAAGATTCGTTCGTTCTTTCAGTTGCCAGCTCTTGTGCGTGATGCTGGTGTGATACTTTCCCATTATGACTTTCTTATTTGTTCCCCAGGTTTAAAGTGACGGTGTGTCTGAAGCTCCCATTACATTACGGTACAGTACATTAGCGTCATTTGGCAGATGCTCTGATCCAGAGCGACTTACATTTATCTCATTTTTATACAAGTGAGCAACTGAGGGTTAAGGGCCTTGCTCAAGGGCCCAGCAGTAGCAGCTTGGCTTGGATTTGAACTCCTGACCTTCTGACCTTCAGTCCAATGTCTTAACCACTGAGCTACCACTGACACATTAACATCATTAGCCTCTAAGCGCAGACACTGTCCATGCCTTGACTGATCCTCACACAGCCTGCTGTGTGTGTTAGCGCTTACCCACGCACTGGCCTCTTGAGTCGAGAGTAAATCCTCCCGGACACCTCAGTCTGGCCCTACAGCTGAACGAGCCGGCCGTGTTGATGCAGTCGAACCCGGGGCCGCAGCTGTGAGCTCCCAGAGTGCACTCGTTAATATCTGAAATGACCGGTAAAGAGGCAGGTTGACCAGGTGAGGTGTCCCTTTCAGTGCCTGGCAGCATTATAAAGCAGAACATGCTGAATACTGGAGCTGGAACCTACAGTCATAACAGATCTGAACACTAGATGGCACTGTGACTCAAAGACAAAATGCAAACAGCATCTTCTGTACACTACAGATTACAGTCTCAGGTGCAGTCTTCGCTTTATGCTTCAGTTTTTATAGATAGATAGATAGATGGATAGATGGATAGATGGATAGATAGATAGATAGATAGATAGATAAGCAAACAGATAGACAGTTCAAAGGACAGACAGACAAATAAATGCAAAGAGAGACAGATAGAGAGACAGACTGTGAGATGACAAGTAGATAGAAGAATGAGCAGACGGAGAGATAGACAGATACACACAGTCAGACAGACAGTTAAGACACACAAACAGACAGGTGGATAGACAGACAAGAGGATGAATGAATGGAAAGACTGACCACCAGACAGAAGGATGGGCAGACAGACAGACAGACAGAGAGCTGTGTATTTCTGGACTTTTCTCTTATAAAAGAAACAATAAAGAAGCGTAAAATGTTTTTCTTCTGTATTACTGAATTGTTGTCATTAAGAACAGCAATATAAAATAACATGAATATTAATAAGACTACAGCTCTGTAAACACCTGCTGTGTCTGTGGAAGCAGGACAGAACACCATGTGACCTTTAATTAGATCACTATTAAATAAATATGTTACTGAAACATAACGGCACAAAGTGCAGACACACTGTGCACATCTGTTAATGTCATGCTGTGTGTGTGTGTGTGAGTGTGTGTGTGTGTGTGTGTGTACCTTCACACAAGTCATTCCTCCGCTGATATCCAGATGGACAAACGACCTGCTGCAGACACGTAAAGCTGCCGGCAGTGTTAACACACTTCTGATTCTGCTGGCACGAGTGTGTGGAGAGAAAACACTCATCTACATCTGAGAGAGAGAGAGAGAGAGAGAGAGAGAGAGAGAGAGAGAGAGAGTATAATTAAAATTTCACAAAATAAATTTATTATTATTATTATTATTATTATTATTATTATTACAATAATCTGCCGCTATATTGCGGGTCACATTTCACGTTCCCAGCTATTCATGGATTTTTATTTAGAAAGTCTAAAATTTTTTGTGGATTTCCCTGGTGTTATAAAATATAAACATGAATTAAAATGGAGTAAAATATGAATAATGTATAAAATACAGTACAGTGTAGATCATATT
>JAQMCW010000015.1:417638-425138 GCA_030068335.1 Chrysichthys cranchii | reverse complement strand
CACCCCACCCCCACTCCTCAGTGGCCACATTTGCCCCTGAGTTTCCCCTGTGCCCCTCAGTACCCTCTAAGTTTCCCTGTGCACCACTCAGTGCCCCTCCACACCCCCTGGGTATCCTCCTTGATGCCCCTGGATGCCCCCTTGTTGCCCATAGGTGTCCCCTCGGAGTACATAGTTGTGTGGGACGATTTTTGCTTTTTTTCTTAGCCTAGATTTTTTGAATTTCTTTTTTTGTTGGGTTTTTTTTTTGCACTTTATTCTTGTTCTGTTATTTTGTACCTTTAATGACTGAATGATTTTGTCGTGTATCAGGCTGAGCTCACGCTGAGAGAAGGCTCGGGTTATTTCTTCGTGAATACAAGTGTTCGGGGAATCGCAGACGTGGAGTTTCAGGAGTCTCAGGGAACTGCTGAGGTGGGTTTATCTGTCAGAGGACGTGGCGGTGCTCATGCTGCTGTCTCTAAGCAACTGTCTGAGATCATCCAAACTTTTATATCCAACTTTTCTGTGGTTTCAAATCATAGCTTAAAAAACAACCCATATCTGTGTTGATTCATTTTGTTTATAGAGCTTTAAACATGAATTGCACCTAAATCTGTACTGAGGTTTCTATGAAGTTCCTCTCATGCTCTCTAACATCTTCCAGGTGGTTCCAGTGCATCCCGGTGTCCTCCAGGTGATGGTTCATGACCTCTGCTTGACCTATCCTGACCCCGCCACGGCTACGGTGCACGTATCTGACATCCTGGAAGTTTACGTGCGTGTGGTGGATAAGGTGAGGAGGAGGTTCTAATTCTGGTCACCACGTGTGGGATCTTCTGACCTCTCACATTCCTGAAATGGCTTTAAATGTAGATAAAAAGCGAAACACCAGGAGCACCAATCTAATATCTAACAGCAGCTCCTGTCTCCTGTAAGCTGGGCATGGAGAAGGTCAGGTGCAGATTAGCTACAGGAGTCATCTCACACACACACTCACGCACGCAGAAAATCTACTTCTGCTTTACAGTTTAGTATTCAGCGTTTAGGACAGTTCCTGTTTTCACCAGAGGGGGCGACAAAATCAACTGATTCATCAGTCAGTTTTTAAAGATTTTCCATATATATAATTATTATTACTGGATTTTTAGGTGGAGATCGAGAAGTCCGTGAGAGCATATGTTCGCGTTTTGGATGACAACAAAAAGCCGTTTCTTGCCAAATATTTCCCTCATATGAATCTGAAATTGAAAGCTGCATCATCCATTGTGTCTCTGCAGTAAGTATAAATTTTATTTTTATATATATATATATATATATAAAATACAATAAATTTTTTTATATTAAATGGGTTTTTTTTTTTTTTATCTAGTTGTGTATAATGCTCTTAGTTTTTATGTGAAATTGTGAAACATTTTTAAACAGACCTTTATCAGAGTACTCTGAGAAGGACACAGCCACGTTCCTGGTCAAAGGCTTGCTGATTGGTCAGACGAGTATCTCTGCTGTCGTGACCGATAAAAAAGGGAGAACGATCTCATCTGCACCGCAGCAAATCGAAGTAAAATCTCACTGCTTTATGGATTTTGCAACATCACTGTTTTCATTTTTTTCCTCATAAAGTGCACTGTTGACACTTTTTATTTATTTATTTATTTATTTATTTATTTATTTTAGGTTTTCCCTCCTTTCAGACTGCTCCCTAGAAAAGTCACGCTGATTATCGGGGCAGTGATGCAGGTTAGTGAATTACAGATTTGCTCCAGAAGTTATTTTTGCCCTATGGAATCTGTACCAGTATGCATAATTATGCACATGATCTCTAAATCCTCAGTTTTTTTTTAAATATTCGCTCTTTTCCCCAATTTTCAGATCACGTCAGAAGGAGGTCCACAGCCTCAGTCCAACATCCTGTTCTCCTTAAGCGACTCAAACATCGCCTCCATTAACAGCGTGGGTCTGGTTCGGGGCGTCGCCGTGGGCAACATGACCGTTACAGGAGTCGTACAAGCCGTGGATACGGAAAGCGGCAAACTGCTTGTGATCTCACAGGTAGCACACCGCGTTTGCTCATCACCTTCTGTATACATTACATCTGCTTTTCACTTCATGTACTCGTCTTTTAATGTTTATTAGTTGTCATGTAAAAATATTTACATGGTTAACGCTCACAGGACCAAGTGGAGGTGGAAGTGGTGCAGCTGAAAGGCGTCCGAATCAGAGCACCCATCACTAGGATGAAGACGGGCAACATGGTAACGGACTCCCTTATTTACTTCCTGATTTAACAAAAAATATATATATATATAAATAAATACATAAACTCTCACTGGAGTATGGACTATAGGTGGAGTACTGATATAACATTTAAAATACAATTGAAATAATTTAATCTACAAATTTATATGCATATTCACATTCCAGCCCATAAACCCTTACCACTGTCAATCCCTGCGGGGGGTGTGTCCCAATCCACACGCCCTATTTACTATTCGTTCTATAGACGACACAAACATCTCGCCATATTTTTCTAATATATTTTCCAAGTTTAAGGCTTTAAGACAGGGGTTCTTAAAGAATGGGTCGCGAGGGCATGACAAAAAAAATCATTTTTCTTAGAGAAAAAACATCCCCCGCCCTGGTCGGCAAAATGTTAACAGCGCGCACCCCCCAACATTGTGGGGGAGGATGGGGGATGGGGGGGTGGTGGTGGTTGGGTCGTGACATACCCTCCGGTCCTGAATTTGGGTCGCGCCCAAAAAAGTTTAAGAACCACTGCTTTAAGAAGTGATGAATGGTGTTAAAATCCCTTAAAGCATGATTTTTCAAACCATTACCAATTATTTATGTAAAATAATATTGTTTTATGTCTTCAGAAACTATTTAAAGAGCTAATCAGCTTCCCTGCGAGTTGTCCTAATTAATTAATAATTCCAGGCTTTATGTATATACATAAATATGCAAATGTCGGAGCGGCCTCATATTTTAACGTTCAATGCAGTTTCAAGTTCACCATGAAGACCCTTCTCTGTTTATCACTAATGTTAACTGGTTAGTTAGATAGCTGAGTAAGTAACCTGGTTCTGATTGGTCCATAGCTGTTTATATTTAGTGACCTCATGAATTGTGCTTGTATGTAGTCCATCCTCCTGAATTGGTTTAAAAAGTTAAAACACTCGTATTTATTCATCAGAATATTTAAGCTCATTCTGTCATTTAAATTTATTAAGTGTTTTAATTTTATGCTCGTTATTAAGAATGTCAGGAAACTTAAAAGTCATAAAAATATGCATATCGGCACATATTCCTATATTTTTGGCATAAGTAAATTTGCTTAAAAATTTGTCTATAAATGGAGGCTGCTTTAATTCTTCAGCAGTTTTAAACAATTTTCTGAATTTGTAATCCTGTGAAGTGTTAAGGTTTTGTTTTTGTCTTGCTGTAGATGCCAGTGCATGTGATGGGTCTAACAAGCAGCGAGACTCCGTTCTCCTTCGGTAACGCGCTTCCTGGACTCACGTTCCACTGGAGCGTAACCAAGAGAGACATCCTGGACGTTCATACGCGCCATTCAGAGGTGAGGGAGAATCCTGTTCTCCTTTTTTGCCCTCCAAGAAACAATAAAAGCCTTTGAAGGTCTCATAGCAGTCTGTTGTACACGGTGCGTTTTTCAGTTTGAATTTCACCGAGACAGAAACTTCTTGGCTGTTTCAACCGTGAGCTTGTTTATCAAATGAACTCCCAGGAGAGAGAAAGTCTCACTTCACAAACTTCTTATTTCATGCCAGCTGAGTTATGTAAGATGTTTCTGTCTAGACTTTGTGGTTAGCTTTTGGAAAGCTTGGTTCTGATACTAATGAGATCTTTTATTATTTATTTTTATTCGTGCTAATTAAAAAAGTGGGCTGTCCTGTTGTGCTCACAAGTCCAGTTCTGTCTGTCTTTCTTTTCTTTTTTTTTTTCCCCTTGATAGAACAAACTTTATCATAATTGACCTAAAAGCAAAGTTCTCAGTAACAGTCCTGTTCTAAGGAGGGACTTGCAGTACGATGAGTCGGGGTGTGAAAATGCTGACCTGAAACAGGACTTGACTTGATGCGAGATGAGACTTGTGGCACTTGGCTTGACGCAAGATGGGATTTGTCTTGAGGAAGACAGGACTCGTCTTGATGGACGATTCTGCTTGGCAAAAGACTGGACTTGGCTTGACTGATGGTGCCACTTGAGAGAAGCCAGCATTTGGCTTGAAGGAAGACTGGACTCGGAGTGAGGAAATATGGGGCTCGTCTTGACGGAGATGCCACCTGATGGAAGATGGGGCGTGGCTTTAACCGAAGACAGACTCGATTGTGATGAAAGATGTTCATTTCCTTGATGGAAAATGCGACTACTCTTGAGCTGTGAACTCGCCTTGAGCTCGGCTTTGCGCTGATGGAAGGCAGGGCTTACCCCAAAATGGGACATGGCTGATGGGACACAACGGGTCTCAGTGGGATGTGATGGAATGTGGTGTGAGATTATCCCTTAACTGAGATTATTTACAAGTGGCTCTTTCGTATGATGTATTGTTGATCATATCTGCAAGCGCTTTGGAGTATTGTCGAAGATGAGGAGACACACCCATAACAAATAGTCCGGCGCAGTGAAATTCTTCCTTTGTGTCTGGAGCAGAAGGTGTTGAGGGCCTTGCTTAAGGGCAGTGCTGGGGGTGGAACGCTCGACCTTCTGATCAGTAATCCAGAGCCTTAACCACTGATCCACATCTTCCACAGTGGAGACTCGAAACATCACTGAATCATTACTCATGTTCTGTTTCTTAAATCAGGAAAGGATTTATTAAAGCACTTCACAGAGCAAAGAACGCTCGTGCCGTTGTGTCTGAAGATCATAATCCTGACTCTTTCTCTCGTCTCCCTCAGGCCTCCATTAAACTTTCTGCTGAGCACAACTTTGCCATGAGTGTCTCGGGTCGCAGTAAAGGCCGCACCGGACTGAAGGTGGTGGTGCGAGCGACGCTTCCGGATGCTGGGCATCTGTGGGGCAACAAGCTGGAGCTGAGTGATGAGATTCAGATCCAGGTAACTCGCCATGACCAGGACACAGCGTCCATCGAGTTTTGTAGCAGGTTGTTTTGTGCGTGTTGAGGTTTTCTGTTTAAACTGCATGCACCAGGAGAACAGATGGAGACCAGATGAGGAACTTTGTCTTCTCCAGACGTTAATTCAGTGGTTCGGTTCTGTAATTTTTGTCAGGTTTATGAGAAGTTGCTGCTGCTGAATCCTGAAGTGCAGGCTGAGGAGATTTTAATGTCCCCAAACTCCTTATTAAAACTTCAAACCAACCGGTACGTGCAGTCACACACAGTAAAAGTATGTTTGGAGCGGTGTGTGTGTGTGTGTGTGTGTGTGTGTGAGAGAGAAAGAGAGAGTGGGAAAGCTTACAGTTGCTTGACACTTTTGGAAGGATGTAAACGTTCTGTATTAAATAATAAGCTGATTAAAGCTGGACACAGATTTTAATAATCAGGCTAGATATTACACTTTATTACACTTTGGTTATTGTTCATGAAATATAACTGATGTTCCTCTGTGTTCAGGGATGGGGTGGGTTCTCTGTCGTATCGGGTTCTAGACTGTCCTGATAAAGCTCCTCTCATCCATGTGGATGATAACGGCCATCTCACCTCAGGCTCTCTGACGGGCACGGCGTCGTTACAGATCACTGCTCAGGAGAGCTTCGGGGTCAACCAGACCATCATCCTCGCTGTGAAGGTAACGCCCACTTTCTAGCCATGATACCATTCCAGTGTTGGTGTTCATGTTGGTGACTGTGTTGATGGTGTTGATGTTGGTATTAATGTTGGTTTTGTATTAGTGTTTGTGTTGTGGTTCACGTTAGTGCTGGTGTTGGTGCTGGTGTTTGTGTGGGTGTTGGTGCTGGTGTTTGTGTTGGGGTTCATGTTTGTGTGGGTGTTGGTGCAGGTGTTTGTGTTGGGGTTCATGTTTGTGTGGGTGTTGGTGCTGTTCGCGCTATTGGTGTTCATGTTCATGTTGATGGAGTTCATATTGGTGGTGTTGGTGTTCATATTGGTGTTTGAGATCATATTGATGGAGTTCATACTGATGGTGGTGTTCATGTTTGTGTTGGAGATCATATTGATGATGTGTTGACAGTGTTGATCGTTTTTTTTGATCCATATGTTATGCTGTTTGTGTTTCTCTGTGTGTGTGTGTGTGTGTGTGTGTGTGTGTACGCGACGGTGTTCATGCTGGTGGTGTTTGCAGGTGGTGACCGTGTCGTACCTGAGACTGAGCACCAGTCCAGTTTTCCACACTTCTAACAGAGAGATGCTGGCAGCCGTCCCGCTCGGCTCCGTCCTCACCTTCACCGTCCACTTCCACGACAGCAGCGGTGAAGCTCTGCACAGCCACCACTCCCAGCTCACCTTCTCCACCAACAGGTACACCACCTCTCACCTCACATCTCTCCCTTCTGACCTCTTATCAGACGTGTACAGAGTGCACTCAAATAATGTGTATTTATATGTACATAACTATAAATTGTGAATATCTAGTCTCATAATTTCCCCACATTTAATTTGAGAATCTTTTGGCTTTCTTGCTCTTTTCGGATTAAATCAGTTTCCACCTGAGCGCGTGGATTTAATGAGCAGAGTGAGGAACGAAGACGAGCCTGTCGGCCCCCGGGGAGAACCCCCTACACCACACATGTTCTAATGGGAGGGAAGGGGTGGAGAGATGGGTTCAGAGAGACACAGTCGGAGATGGGGAAAGAAACAGATTGATACAAAGTTTGAGAGCAAGAGACGGATATAGAGATACAGGGCGAGAGAGAGATGGAACGAGGGATATGGAGAAAGACATAAGAATGAAGACAGGGAGGGTGAGAAAGGCAGACAGATACAGTGAGATGGGAGAGAGACATACATATATAGATGAAGAGACAGAGACAGAAAAAGACAGAGACAGATGTACAGAGAGAGAGAAGAATGGACAGATGGATACAGAGACCAGGAGAGAGATTGATACAGGCAGAGAGAGAGAGAGATAAATGGATACCGACAGAAACAGATTAATTCAGGCGAAGAGGGACAGACAGGGAGAGAGAGAGAAACAGATGTGTTCGGAAAGAGAGACCGCGGGATACAGAGAGACAGATGGATGTAGAAAACGACAGGGAGAGAGGGAGAGAGAGAGAAAGAGAACACAGGCAGCTGCTGCAGTTATGAAACAGTCGAGTTTGTGCGCCGCGGATTCCTCCGAGACGCAGGAGTTTGTTTACTGAGAGTTTGTGGTGTTTAGAGTGTTTAATGGAGCAGAGTTCTGTAAATCAAACCTGCCTCTTTATTTATTTATTTATTTGCTTGTTTGTTTGTTTATTTATTTATGTGGTCAGTACCAAAATCGATCATCATAATATTAGCAGCAAAGATTCTACAGCGGAGCAAGATGGATCACTTACGCAATAGGCAGAAGTACCACCGTGGACGCCATTTTGATA
>JAQMCW010000015.1:382174-402631 GCA_030068335.1 Chrysichthys cranchii | reverse complement strand
AGCACGACCCCCCCCCCCCCCCCCCCCACCACCACCGCAAAAAAAACAAAAAACAACAAAAAACAAAGCGACACATGTTACCTCGCTTTGGACAGATATCAGGTGTGATGGTGTGAACTTCCACTGTGGCTCTTTAGGCAGGTAAGGACACTCTCAGGTGAGCACACTCTGACCCGAGAGCATCTGAGTGAGTGAGGTGTCAAAGTGTTGAAGTGATTCAACTCTGAATTGACTCACCTGCAGGAAGTGAATCAAACATGGCGTGTGTTTTCAGCTGCAGCAGTGTTGTTTTTTGTATTTGTAGTGCTGTAGAGTTCCTTGTGGTTTGGAGATTCGGACTGACAAAACAAATAAAAAGAGTCCATGAATGGTGTATGTGATTGGGGGGGGAAAGTGTTCTCCATGCTTGGGTGAAGTTTATTTCAGATTCCTGCACACCCTCGGTAAAGATTTGTTTCCGTTTATTTCCATCATTTTTCCGACCTGTGAATGCAGGTGTTTCATAAGGATGTGTTCATATCTACACGTTTCTCAGACCAGGGTTACCGGCTTTAATTACATGCAGCCTGAACGCAAATTAAACCAAATAAAAGAAATCAAATGGACCAAAAGAATCAGTTGACTTCTGACTCAGAGTCAGTAAACAGGACAGCGGGTGTGAAACGGTGTATGAAGTGATGGAGGAGAGTAGCAGTGCTTCTGTTGAGGGACGTGAACGGAGGATGAAGGTCATCATGTGTCGCGTTTCTCTGAGCTGACAGAATGAGCAAGAGATGAAACGCCGGCGTGAAATAAACTCTCAGCCGGGAAGTTCCATTTCCATTCGCCGTTTTTCTCTCTGCTTTTAACCTCTGCGTCATCAGCGCTATTACTGGACAAATCTGCAATTTTGAACTTATTTTTAAGAATTCATACCAAACTTTTCTTTATTCCAGGCGTATAATATAGAGAGAGTCGCCTTAAAATCTGCTTCCTCGCTTCTCCGTCTATTAATACGTTTATGTTCTGTCTTTACACCTCCCGTTACATAACACATGAAAAAACCCAGCCATCTGTTTTCTGCCGAACGGCTTTGTGTCTAAAAACAGACACAGTGTGAATGTTTAACAGAGGCTCCAACGCCTCGGGCTGGAAGATCATATTACCGTCTCAAGGTGACTGTAAGCGCCAGCTTCAGGGTTTCTGGCCTGGTCCACTTCACCACGCGGCGGCCTACGGAGCGCAGCGACGCCAGGAGGATTCTCCAGGGTTAAAGCCTGCAAAGCATGTCGGCGTTGTCTGAACATGCCAGGAATAATAACGTGTCCTGCAGCAGTTTTGGGCAGGAGACGTTCAGGAATTTTAATAAAAGTGAAAGTGTTTCATTTGGATGATAAACATCCAGGACGGAGTGTGGAGTGTTCCTGATGTCCTGTGAGGCACCGCAATGGTGCTTATTTTAAACCTTTTAAAGTTGGTGCATTTTAAAATGTAAATGAAAGTCTTTTTGGTGCTTCTTCAGCAGTCGCACATGCTGTGTGGGTTTCCTCCAGGTGCTCTGGTTTCCTCCCACAGCCCAAAGACATGCAGATTTGGTCAACTGGCTCCTCTAATTCGCCCATCGGTGTGAACGTGAGTGTGAACGGTTGTTCGTCCGTGTGTTAGATTGGTGACCTGTTCAGGGTGTAACCCCGGCTCTCCCCTGAAGTCAGCTGCGATTGGCTCCAGCTTCCCCCTGCGACCCTGACGGATATCTGGTGTAGATAATAGATGGATGGTACACTAATCCCCCGCTATATCATGGTTCACGTTTCACGCCCCCTGCTGTTTGGGGATTTTTATTTAGAATATATAATATATTTTTTTGTGGATTTCCCTGGTATTATAAAATATAAACATGAATTAATATGGAGTAAAATATGAATAATGTATAAAATACAGTACAGTGTAGATCATATTTACACAAGAGACAAAGAACACGTAGCGTTGTTTACGAAAACGCGGTGTGGGTGGATACTGAAAAAAACCCCAATATGTCTGAAGGAACGAGTCTGGCCAATCAGAATGCCCTGTTCATTTAACCTTGTCTGTGATTGGCGGCTGGCTACGACGCCTACAGTCAGGGAGACGCAACCAGCATTCACCAACATCCCAGTTCTTCACCCGTAGCAGTACTCACTATAAATATGATGTTTCTACGAATTCGACACAGAATTCACCTCGCTATATGCTCATACATGTTTTCTTTATGTCTTTAATTGTGTCTAGAAAGTGTTTAAACTATTAAACGCTTAAACCATTTAGGGCTTAAAGTATAAAAAAAAAAAAAAAGAAGCATTTAGGGGTGGCGTCCGTGTATTACGGATTTCTGTCTTTCGTGGGAAGTTTTGGAACGTAACCCCGCGAGAGATGAAGGTTTCCTGTACTCCTTCTGTTACAGTATCGTGTGTGATGATGATATAAAAGCTTGTGTATTGTCTAGTTGGCTCAGTTAGCCAGACAGTTTTCGTTATATAACCTTAGCAACGTCGTGTGTGAAATTTCATTAAATTATGTGTGGATAAAAACAATTCGGTTACGTTATGTTATGGGAACGTTTTTCTGTCACTTATTTATTTGTGTAATAATTTGCATAATTTGTGCTTGGAATGCTGGGAACATGTTCCACGTTCAGAGTGTAATCATCAGAAAAACTCGTTTAAAAGATGTCACTGTAACCCTCTGTAGACACCAGGCAGGTTTCCACTGCCACATATTATTATCATTATTATTATTATTATTATTATTATTATTATTAAAGTTGGCAGTTTCTCTCTGTGATGTTATGCGATTGAAGCCATTTTTCTCCCCTCGCGATAGTCGTGTCGATGAAACACGGTGACGGATCTCCGAGACCTGATCGGTGTTGACGCGGTGATTTCCATGTCATCCATGTGACTCATATCGTGTGACTTAAGTGAAAAATGTATCAACATTTTTTTTTAATATTTGAGTTTTTTTAGAATGCCATTATTCAGGTTTTATTTCACAATTTCAAATTGCACCTTAAGGAAGTACATGCAAACCCGCAGAGTACTTATTTTTTGGCGTGCACGATAAAACCCTGAGGTTAAAAACCATCAGCTCGGACATCTGCAGGAATTTATGAGACATGACAACGCAAGCGTAAATATCACTGTTTTATTGTATGCTTTCACAAAGTCAGTCACTGACTTGAGCCCAAGACGACGGAGAAAAGCGTTTAAAGAATGAGTTTTTGCATATATGATAAACTGTGGTTAAAACAGAGATTAACATTCAATCATGATGGACGTACTCGCTAGTGTTGCTAGCAGCGTTCAGTGCAGAGCGCTAAACATTCCTCAGGTTCTGTAAGCCATCTTGAGGAAAATGAGTTTTATGGGACTCTTGGGGGGAGGGGGCGCTTACTTATGCTCTGCATGCATGTTGGCTTCAGTAGTACACAGTGTTGCGTATGTAGGACGTGTGTGTGTCTTGTAGTAAAGACCTACGACCTCAAGGAGAAATGACGTTTTGCAAAGTTGTGCCATAATATAAGCTCTATAAAAAAATAAATAAATAAAAGTTATATTTCTAGCATGATCGATATTTAGTTATCTCCTTTTGTATTGTAAAAAAAAATTAGACTGACCCAGAATAAAATCATTTTTGTTCTTCTTGTTTTAGAATGCATTTCCCCGTCGGTCACCTCGTCTCCGGACGTAGCTAGTTTGACGCTAGCCTGCCGTCGCCACGGTTTTTTCCGTGTAGCTAAATAAACACCGACGTCTTCGTTGACTTTCTGACTGTATGTTTCTCCTTATGTCGTAGGTCTGTAGATACTTTGCACCAGTATTGCTGTCCGGCTCCGTTGTACAATAAGCAGCTAGCCGTGCCTGCGCCTCTCAAAGAGTGCAGGTAAGCGTCACGCTAGTCCCAACACTTATAAATGCATAAATAGCTTCATCGCTAAATCTCAGCATTGCATCGCTTAAAGCCAAGCAAACATCTCGTATAAATGATAACGTGGCTAAGCATTAGTGCAAATGACTGCATGCCTACCTTGAGTAGTTAGCATGATCACATACTAACTGTCACGCGTTCATTATTAGCCACGTTAGCATTGCAGGTTGCAGGAACAAGTTAAATCGCTGTGTTCAGTCTTATTACTCCAGTTTTGTTGTTTTGTTTCGTTTAGTTTTGGCTGTTGGTGGTATTTCACCTAAAACTCTCCCATGGATACAGATGCTGCCTCATTTCCTGTTAAGATGCATGTGTGTTTCCTGTTTAAACAGGAATGGACTGAATTGCAAAGCTGCTTTTTTTTTTTTTTTTCTTTTTTTTTTCTTTTCATTTTCATAATTTTTAATAATAATTGTAAATGAATTTGTGATCCTCATCCTAATGCGTTCGTTGTCCCTTGAGATGATAAAGCACTGAGTAATTATACAGCATTATTTCTTTCCTTATCGTCTGGCTGTAGGACGATCAGAAGCTCCTACAGATCCGTACATAAGTATTCACCCCCCTGAATTGTTCCTCTTTGTGTGGTGTTAGACGTGGAACTGAAATAAATTTGTTAAATTTGATCACATGACCTGAAGCTGCATAAAAATATTGACGTTAGGGGGAAATCAATCTAGATTTCCTGAATTATTTGCACATAAAACGTTGTGGTTGTATAAATATTCACCGTCCAATCAGTGAAACGTGTATGTAATTAAAATAACACATGAATAAAGTTTTGATAGAAATGGATCCTGGAAGAACACGAGGAGTGTGGTGAAGGAAGCAAGGAGTTTTGTTTTTTTAATAAAAGGTAAAATGTAAAAAATATTCGAATTGTGCCAAAACGAGACTGTTCACTAAACGTTTGTGAGTCTGAGAAGCAGCTGAGCGGTCAACGGTAAGCGTGAACGAACTGGAGAGATGCAGTTCTCCGGTTCCTGGGACAACCCTGGCCTGAACACTCCACAAAACTGGACTGATGAAAGAGTTAAATCCTCAAAAAATGAAAATCTCTCCAAAAAATAAATTTTTTAACCCCAACACCACCCTGAGAGCACCATCTCTGCTGTGAAGCATGGTGGTGGTAGCATCATCCCTTGTCCTCTTTCTCCACGTTTTTCTCCACTGAGCCCACAATGGCTCGTCATCAGGAACATCCTGTGCTCGAACATTGCGTTTCATAAAACGGCAGCATGAGTTCTAGCGGCGTGTCAGATGCAGTGAGAAAAACATCACATGGTACACACTTCCTGTCTGCTTCATCACGCATCCTGCTCTCTTCCTCACACTCTGGCTGCTTAATCATCACATCATGAAACCAGAGATTTTATCCACCAAATTGCTTCCAGCAGCCATTTTGTGTGTGTGTGTGTGTGTGTGTGTGTGTGTGTGTACGTACCGCATGTGTTCTGCTCTTCTGCCAGGGAAGATAACGACCTCCACCACTTCTGTTGTCCTTCTTCTGGGAGCAGCAGTCCGTCCAGATAGCCGAGAGAGAAGCAGGACCTCAGGCCGTCCTACGACTCCTCCGCCTTCCTCACCGAGTCTGTCTTTTATGGACAGTTCTGTCCCCCGTGTGCATGAGTAACCGCCGTGTGTGTCGACAGGAGCTTACTCTGTTTTGGGAATTTTAACTGGAATGTGTGTCTTCGGTCCTCAACTTTATGTTTTCAACAGAGAGGAAATATTAAAGGAGTTCACGTGAATGAAGTGCTGCATGTTTCCAAGAATCATCACCATCTCTCACACACACACACACACACACACACACACACCCAGGTGCTGCAGTGCATACTAAGTTTATAGGTATCTAAAATATTATTATTATTATTATTAATAATAGATGCTCTCTGTTAGGTCATGTTTCTGGGTAAATCCTGTCAGTAAAACCCCACACAGTGTTACACAATGCATGAAATAAAGCAATATTTCATTTTGTTGAGATTTTGCGAATAAAAGTTATTTAGTATTTTGCAATAATTAATTAAGGATGATAATTAAAGTAATTAATTGGAAAAGCAAACGGTTTAAATGTCAAATCCGTGACTTCTTAGTGTGAGTAATACTGAAGATGAAAACTGATGCACTTATAAATCTTTAATTTATTCATAACGATGGCGGTTCGTCACATCGCTCGGCACTAATGAGTGTTTAAGAGCAGCAGGCGATCCCGCCGAGGGGAAAAACATCACGGAGGCCAAAGGAATAAAAACCAAGAGCTGAATGTGATGTTCAGGTGTCGGGAGAGTCTCGGCTCTGATGGCGTGCTGTACTGAAATTCATCTAATGCAAATAAATCACTTATTTTTTAGACATTGTTCAGTATCTTTCATTGTTCAAAATTAGGGAAAAAAAATGTTTTTTATTTATCTCTTTAATTCTTTGTTTATTTGCTCATTAATGCACTATTTACAATTTCTGTTCATAAGTGCATGGATATTTAATCACAATTATTAAGTAAAAATTATAATCATATGAATAGTTGTATATTAATATAACAATTATTGGTTTTTTTATTTTTTTTAAATATTTGGTATAATTGAGAACTAAACCCGAAGAATCTTTTGAAATTTCTCGTTGTTTCTAAGTTACCCTGTTTATACATCAAATTCAGATGGGTTCATATTAATTAATGCTAATTCTTTCTGTTAGCTTTTTTCCCATTTTCATTTTTTTTCACTGATTATTGTATTTGTTTCTATATTTCATTAATTTTATTAATTCTTTGCTCTCTCTAACTTTGTTTAGGAAAGTACAGTATGAATAATAAAAATAGCAATAATAATAATAATTATTATTATTATTATTGTTGTTTTTATTGCTATTAGTATTAGTATTATTATTATCAGTAAGGTCAGGGATGTAAAAGTGAACACTGAGATTTGGAGGAGTGTTTTGTCCTTTTTTTCCATCTGTTTTAGCTGATGGAGAGAAAAAGTGAGAGGACGACATCAGCAGGACGTGACATCAGCTCGGACATTCTCACACTCGGACAGGAAGTGTGCTCCACTTCTATTTTTTTACTTTATCCATTTTTTTTCCTCTCTACTCAAAACTCAGCTTTTTTTGGCACCATTATAATGATTTATTTTGACTGTAATACAGATGTATATTTAAAGTCATCTGTTAAAGTTTCATACACAGGTTTGCACTTCTTTTTGCCCAACAAGAAAAAGCATGTGTGTTTTCCAAACAGCTCTCGGTGTCTGTGTAGGGTAGTGTGTAGTGTATAGTGTAGTGTAATGTAATGTAGGGTAGTGTAGTGTAGAGTGTATTGTAGTTCCTGCAGTGAGCCTGCAGGGGGTGCAGTGTGATCAGGTGGCTGCAGCAGGTTCTGCGGATGTTCTCCAGAGGGAAAGCGTGGCAGATAATGCAGCAGTGATGTAAGAGGGTTACAGCTTTTCACAGCTGCAGTCATGGCCGCAGTGTCCAACACCAGTCCTTCTTTATTCTTCCTCTCCTCTCTCTTTCTGGCTAAAGAACTGCCCTGTGCTGTCTGAGTTCAACATTTTACATTTAAGCAGGGGGAAAAATCAGGTCTAGTTTTTACACAGCTACCCGTAAAGAAATCCCTTTTAAGGTCATGTTAAAAATAGTTTGGACAGAAATGAAATGAAATGCTCACATCAACAGTGTGCGTGTTCCGGAAATCAGCGCATGCAGAAACGCAGCTCGCCTGAGATGATGTTTGTTTCTTGTCATCATTGCTGGCGTTTTGTGGTTTCTGACACACCAGCCCTGTCCCCTTTAACCTGCTAACGGCACGGTGTGAAATCGCAAACTAAAAAAAGAGGAATGGAAACATCTTTATTTAAAAAAAAAACAAAAACAACTTGGCATAAAAAGGTTTTTACGCTTGCGTGAGGGTTTTTCTTCTTCAAACGATTTGGTAAACAATATTTCTCTAAACCGAAATGGAATCACATTTTTCACATTTGAGTCACACGATAAGCCACAAAGAGCAGATAAAAGTGCTACCTTGCTGTGTAGGAGCTGTCGCGAGAGGAGAAACCCAGCTTTAAGCTCATAACATCACCGAGTGGAAACACAGAAGTTATCAGAACTATTACATTTTGCTTTACTTTTTAAGTCAGTTGATTCTTGTTGATATGGTGTTTTTTTCATGATTCGCTGCTTTTTTGGGGTTTTTCCGTTACCAAACCCAAATAACGCGACACAAACCTCATGTATCGTAAACAGATCTTCAGGTATTGTGATACGATGATCCTGCCGTATTGCTCACCCCTGAGTTAAATAAGAATCTGTGGAGGAGCTGATGAAACAAAGGACAAAGTGTCCTGTTTTGGTATCTTTCTTTCCAGGAACTCGGCTCTGCGCATCTCAGCATGTTTTTTAATTTATTTTTAATCTGATTTGGGACTGAACCTGAACCGGGCCGTGTCTCTGTCCTCGGCCCGCGCCTGAGTCATAGTCCTCTCAGATTAGATGATTAGCTTAGACGACTTCTGTTGGTGCGCTGCAGCGAGAGAACGTTTAAAGAAGGAGATCGACTCGATGCTTAAAGCGTAAAGTCACTGATGTGTATGCAACTGTCAGTTAAAGCCTCTCACTCGAGTAGCTGGTGTTTTTGTAATCGTTTGTGTTTGAGCCTGAGGAAGTGTGCAGGAATCACGCAAACTATTTCCAGCAAAATGTTTTATCAAGCAGCTTGACCAGAAATCTCAAAATATATACAGAGAAAACTCAGAAACTGAAACTAAACAGCAGTAGCTCTGACTTCTGGAATGGTTTTATATGCAGCAGTGTGTGTGTGTGCGTGTGTGTGCGTGTGTGTGCGTGTGTGTGTGTTTTGTGGATGTTCCTCATACAACTTATTATAATGTGCTCATTACGCATTAAGTACTTCATTCATTATTTATTGATGAAAACGCACTCAACATTATGGCCGTGTTTATGAAGTGTCGTGCACTTAACATCGATCAAAAGTGTTCATAAAAAAGATTTGAATCCACTGTGATCGACTCCTCAGTGTGCGCTTAACTCAGCGCTGAACGCTGGAGAAAGACACATGCATGGCGTATCCCTGTGTTTATATTCAAGTATTTGTGGTGTGTGTGGGGATTCTGGTGATAATGGTGTGTTGGGTGGTGGTGTAGGTTGTAATTTAGGTGAAGTTCCTGGGTGTGTCCCTGACGTGGTGGTGTGTAACTAACAGTAATCTAACTGATCTTAAGCAGAAGTGATAACGGTCAGGTTTCACAGTCAGATCCTTAAAACCACAACTTCTGTTCTTACTTGTAATTTATCATCAACAAATCCAGTGGAGATGTACAGCAGGAGTCAATGTTACAGCAAACGCTTGACTCGGAGTCCCAGAATGCACTGCAGCAATACAACACCGAGGCTGCGTTTCATTTGTCCTCGGAAGTCAGATATCCGAGTTCCAAGTCAGAAATGTCATCTGGAGCGCCCCCTGGAGGCGGATTTCCGACTCAGAAAGTCGGGACCTCCTCACCAACCCCGAGTTAAAAATCCAAAACGGCGCCCCCTGCCTGAACAGTAAGTGTAAGCTTAAACTTCTGTGTGTTTTTGTGTCATTTAATCAGTCGTACACACGGCACTGTCCAAGTTTTATCTGTGCTCATATTGATACGGTGTTTTCTGATGCGCTAAATCACACGTAACGTGTTTTCAGGTGGTGTTAATGCTAATTAATGGCTAACAGCGACCCGGTAGTGAGTGACCCTGGCTTCCCCCACTGCGTCACATTTAAAGAAAAGTCCTAAAAGGAAGCTGAAATTCCAGTTTAAAACTTGAAGGTTATGTTAAACAGGGTGAGATCAGATTATTAGGGACAGGTTTGGTTTAGATTTGCGGTAAAAGACCGCTAACAGAGAAAAGAGCAAGCGCACTAGCGGTTTTCCTGAAAGCTCCATGTTGGCGTTACAATTTGTACAAATGAAACGTGGTTAAGTCGGGCGTGAGGTTATTCCTAGCTCCAAAATCTGACCTCTGAGGTAAATGGAATGCAGTATAAGTCTTGACTTGGCTAGCTAGTGGTCTGATGAGCGTGTTGATGCTGGCAGAGGATTAAGCATGAGAGCTGGACAGACGAAAAAGCTAAAGCGCCGCTGCACTGCTCTCTTCAGCTAAACATCGGGTCATGGTTATGAGGGGCTTCCATTTGTGCTGAGATATCAGGATTTCTGAGTTCCCAGCCCCTTGAAGTCGGATTTCCAACTTGGAAAGTTGAAGGAAGGAACCTCACTGACCCCAACTTCAAAATCTGAGATGGCTGCTCAGTGCATCAACATTACGTCAAAGCTGTAGCAATACTGTTTATTCACATTTCTGTCTCGTTCGTGTCTCATTAAATCAGCCGTACACACCGTACTGTCCTCCTTCTGTCTGTAAACATGTTGCAGAAAGTACTGTGTAATGTGCAGCACTATCCACATAGCATTGGGGGTAATGTAGGAAACCTTTTTATTGCTTTAATAATAGTAATAATAATAATAGTAATAGTAATAATAATAATAAATAAGGATTGAAACCAGGATTAAAAAATAATAAAGTTCTCGTTATGTGATCGAGTACCTGGCGCTACAGCTTACAAAGAGCTGAGAGAAATTAAAAATACATGATGATAAAGTTCAGGTCTCGGGAGGACAATGATGGTAAACTTTGTGTGTGTGTGTGTGTGTGTGTGTGTGTGTGTGTGTGTGTGTACACTGTTTAAAAAAAAAAGGCAAAATCATAATTGACGTGTTTAAATCTGTTTAAATTATAACAAAGAAATTAATTGAAATTAAAGACAATCATTTCCAAAATGTATTATTTATTTTAGATTCCACCCTAAACAGTATCTATCCTCCTTCCGGAATAACACACACTTTATGAACGCTTTCTCCGGCGGCGTCTGTAGATGCTTATTAAGCGAAACCCGAGAAATTTCCCACCTAGTACAACCAACATCTCTTCTTTCTGCTCCAATGACATCATTGTACAGGAGATTCAGGAGGCCCCGCCTCTCGGACCACCCCAGCCAATCAGCAGCTGTCAGTGTCTGGGTGTCCCATTTGCAAGTTCAGTAGTGAAGGTGTTGCCTGGCAACCAGGATTCAGCATGTCTAAGAGCCGAGCTTTCGGCTGCAGAAGAGCTGAGATTCTCATGCGAGAAGCCGGGAGACGCCGTCTGCAGAGTGACGGGGAGGAGGAGGAGGAGGTGTTCTCCTGTACGCTGCTGATGACCTTCTGCAGATGTTCACCACCTGAGGGACAGGAGTGGCACACACATGTAGCTTGAAGTAGGTCCGCAAGTGATGGATGAAGCTCATCTGTGAATCTAGGAGCAGATCCAGAGTAACCGTGCCGTTTGACCTGGAATTCCACAACACGCATCTGGGAGTGTTTGAGCCGTTCCTTGATGCACGGCTCAGAGGAACCTGCAGCGTGAGGCACACTGAGGAGGCTTGTGTGTTTCTGTTCCTCAGGATGGAGCGCTTCAGTGAGGCGTCGTCATGGCCGCTCGTCCCAGCAGGCGTTCAGCGTAAACGCTAAGCATGCTCTCAGGTGTACCATGGATGTCTGCTCCAGGTTTGAATGCAGATGATGATGATGATGATGGATATTTCCCATTTCACCACCTGACCACGAGACACTGAATCCCTGATGATGTCACGGTTCAAAGCTCTATGCTTAGATTATTGGCAGTTTCTGTGTCTGCAGCCTCCGAGTGGCTTTTTTAAAAGGTAAGCAAAGCGCTGAGAAGAAATAATTTTCAGAGCTGAGTTTTAGTTCAGGACAGAATTTAATGAGCTGCGGTCCATGTTTAGCTCGCATTGAGAATCCTCCAGGAAACGATGACATCAGAACGCTGTATAGTTCCTATTGTTTTATATTATTTTATAAATATTATTATATTTTTCTGAATTCTGTGTTGTTTTTATTTGAATTAATTTCATTATCATGGTTCTTATTTGTACATTTAATTACATTAATTTAGGATTTTAAGCACAATTTGTCCTTCAAAACAATTCATAAATAATATTGTGTGTCTTCAGTGTAGAATAAAAGAAAAAACTCTACATCATATTTACGCATTAAACATCTAAAAGATTGCCTTTAAAGCAAGAACAAAAGCGGGCCTGAAAGCGAACCTTGGGGGACACCATTTAAATATTTCCACGTTAATCTTTTTTTGCACTTTGAAAACCTGTTATGCTGCTGATTTAGTGATTATATTTTACAGGAAGTTTATATGCGAGTCATCTGAAGTCAAAAATGGAAACCAGTTTACAGGTTTACGTTAGGATTAAAAAGCTTCAAATACAAATGTCTTCACCTTCTCCATTTATAATGTTTTGTACAGGTTGGTGTAACTTAGTAGAAACTTGCAGGCAGGAAGTTGGTTTTGACTTCCTGTAAACGCATCCCATTGTGGCGCTTTCTCAGCATGTTGATCTCAGAGCTGCAGTTGTTCCAGACTAGAGCCCTTTATTACTTTATTTATTATTGTAATTTACAAATTGAGAAAAAGTAAGAATCACAGTGGGACTAAAACTGAACCCTGTGGGACGCCACATTACGTTACACCAGCAGCTCCTTTATGCACTGTGGCTCAAACTGCGCTGCTGATATTATTCCTAAATCCACTCTTTCTTTCGAATGTAGTTTAGTGTTAAAATGCATCACATTTGCCTGATTTTACGCCAGGTGTCCATGCTGCTCCGGAGTTTCTGAACATTTAAAGCGGAGAGGTTTTTTTGTTTTTTGTAAAACACTGCTAGTCTGAAAACATTTCAGTGTGGATGATGGAAAACATAGAATGTTGGACTCGACACTTGTGTTCTCTTCCTGATTGAGTCTTATCAGTCACGACACACCCTTCCCTGATTGGCCACTCTCGTCCTACCTGAAATTGGCTGACCAACCATACATCCTCTTTTTTCCCCGGACGCATCCTCTCTTTGAGATGGCTGAGAAATGTCTGGGATTTGGATTTCGTTTCCAACCTTCACCGTTTATTTTACAGGTGTCCCCAGTGTCCTCTTTTTCGTGGACCAAAACATGGTTACCCTACATGAGTCTTTTATGGAAGTAAACAAACTTTCACAGCCTCGACTGCCAGTGGTGAATGCAGCATGGATAACAGATTACAAGCATCGCTGACCTTGTTGTCTTAGCTAGCAGCTGTTGTGCAGTTAAATTCTGCATTTTATAACGATACAACTGCAACTGCCTACATGTGCAGGAGGCGAGCTGTTATTCCCGTGATGTAAAGCAAGGCACCTAGCTGCAGAATAAACAATCTGCTTCCTGTTCATCCTGGCACGCGTACGCCAGCTGTACATGAAGGCGTGGGTTTTCAGGTGTATTCACATGGATGATGTTCATTTCTGTTCCTGAGCCAAGACGCTCAGCTGGGTGGAGCATTAACGTGGACGTAGCGTCTAGTGTGTTAGACTGTGCTCGTCCTCCAGTCTCCTGGATGGATTAATTATCCTGCACTGTAATCACAAATACGCCGTAATGATTCCTCCTGAGTCGCGGAGGATCGTTTATTTTCATATCGCTTTGCTAAACTGCTCCTCATAACTCAGCGTGAGGATCTAATCATCTCCGCTGATTGCTGGTCCACATGTAAAGGTGTACACTTATTATCATGACATCATTTTATTGCCCTAAAAAAGAACAATTCAGAACTCGGCCTCGCTCTAGTGTAGAAAACGACAAAAGCCTTGACTTTGCTTGGTAAATCGAGGTGTACTGGAGATGCTTGTAGGCTGTGAGTCGGTTGTGAGTGTAATCCAGGTTTAATTTTCTCATCTCAGCAGGATCTTGCTCACATCGTGTGTGTATTTCCATGAGTTTGGCCCATTACGTCGTTCCATTACAGCTGTGGCGGGCGGGGTAAAGGCTGAAAAGCCTCGTTATGCTGTAGAGAAATGGTGTTTCCAGAAACGTAGACTCTTTAAGCGCAACTCTGTCTCCTCTTGCGAGAACAACGAGGCCCCTGTGCTCCGTGTCTCCGTCTACAGTAACACGCCTGTGCTTCGTTGCGCCGTGTTTGTTATGGTTGAACTGAACTCCAGGCTTGTTTTAACCCCCCAAACCCAGCGTTCAGATCCGCCTCTGAGGGTGAAGACGAGGCGTGTTTGGATCCGCGCCCGGATTCAGTTGTTGTTGGAACATGCAGGTCGTTTCCATCAGGCCCAGACTGAGGAAAAATTTTTCAGAGGGAAAAAAAGGGTGGAAGAAGGAAAGTAAGATCTCATCAAAGATGGACTCGCCTTATCGTTTTACATTAAAATAAACTTGTTTTTTTTTCTTTTTGGCTAACCCGGTCAGCTCCAAAGCTCTCCATCGAAGCCCACAGAAGAGGAAGAACTCCAGTTGCAGAAGAAAATTTCATTTTCTATCACGAGCAATGATGAAATCTGTGGAAAGTGCAGAGAAAGAGGAAGCGGCTTCCCAGACGAGAGTTTTTGTTTTCACGGACGTGACACCTGGGTGTCAGATTTAGACGTTTTCATATTTAACGCAGCGGTTTATTTTTCTTCTCCTCCGTGGAGAATGTCGCGCGTCCTGGTGAGTGATGTTACGGCTCTGTGGAGCGGCATGTGGAAGTACTGCATCTCTGTACGAACTAAAAGGTAGGATCTGTCTTTGGTCTGTGTCTCAAACACACGTTCTTTGAAAACATTTCAGCGTCTCTCGAGTCGTCACTTTATCCGTCTCAGCTGAACAACTTAAGGCTTCAGAGGACTTTAGAGGAAATCTGCTGCAGTTTAATTCAGTTGAATATATGTCTTTGTTGATATAGGGACGTTATAATGTACTGTATGTTTAGCTATACAGACATTTCAAAAGTAAATACACCCCCCTCATTGCACTGTTTAAGCGATGCGGACACCACCTGGTGCTTCAAACATGTTAATATCTGATTATTGTTCAGTTCAGATTACAGGATATTAATTGTTTAGTGCGACTCACCATGCGGCGAACGCCAGACGCCAAAGAGTTGTGTGATTTTCGCAGAGTTTGTATTGTGGGTCAGTCTGAGGGTGGACTTAGCCAGCGTGTGATTGTACAAAACCTTGGGATTCCTCTTGTCACAGTCAACAGAGTGATTGTACAATTCAAAGCAGAATCTCGATCCTTATCATTTTAAACCTCCTGCAAGGTGCTGTCGTATGTTCAACACGTCCACTGCTGCTCAGTTCTCCACTGCTTTTAATGATGACATCGATGCTAACCCGGGGTCCTCTGTGAGGTTTAGTGCTGATGAGTTAACATCGCGGTTTTATGATTTGTGCAGAAAAACCCTAGATGTGGTGGTCCCACTAAAGACCCAGCGCCCCAAACCTGCAGCTCAGCTCTGGTTAAACGGCGTCACTCGTACCATCAGATGAGAGAGCAGGAAAGCAGAGCGCAGATGGAAGAAGGATGAACTGCAGGTGTCTTTTGACATTTTGAGGGATTGCTGGCAGCGTTATCAGAGTACTGTAAAGTCCGAGAAAAGCAGATAGCTCAGGGGGTTAAGACACTGGACTACTGATCGGAAGGTCGGGAGTTCAAATCCAAGCTGCCAAGATACCACTGTTGGGTTCTTGAGCAAGGCCCTTAACCTCAATTGTATAAATGACATAAAAAAATTTAAAAAAAAGTAAGTCGCTCTGGATAAGAGCATCTGCCAAATGACGGTAACGTAATGTAATATTGTCTCGGCTAACTGTCATGATCCGCGCGTTCTTTTTAAGACCATTAACTCTATTCTTAACGTTCCTCAGGCTACCAGTTTGGAAGCCTCTCCTGCAAACTGTGAGAAATTTCTCCACTTTTTTGTAGATAAACAGGTCTACGAGAGCACTTATCCCATCTTCTTCATATGATCCATCTGTTAATGTCTGCTGTTCTGCTGTTTTTACTCAGTTTGAACCTGTGTCACTTTCGTTTTTAAATGACGTTATTGGTCAGATGAAACCTTCAGGTTCTCCAATAGATGCTGTACCCCCACATCTTTTGAATGAGGTTCTCCCTGGTGTTGGATCCTCCATCCTGGACATTGTTAATTGTAGCCTTACCTCTAGTGTTGTTCCTGCGATGTTCAACCACGCTGTTCTTCAGCCTCTGCTGAAAAACCCGGTCTTAACCCCTCAGTTATGTCTAATTATAGGCCAGTTTCTAAATTCCCTTTTCTTTTGAAGATTTTGGGGAAAATTGTTTCTATACAATTGAATACCTTTTTAGACAGGAATGGTATCCTTGATGTGCTTCAGTCTGGATTTAAAACTTAGCACAGTACAGAAACAGCACTTGTGAGGGTTTTTAATGATATTCTTTTAGCTAATGACTCTGGTAACTGATATCCTCATGTTATTGGATTTGATTGCTGCGTTTGATCCTGTTGAGCACAGTATCCTTATGTCGCATCTAGAGCATTAGGTGGGTATCAAAGGTGCAGCATTAGACTGGTTTCGCTCGTACCTGGCAGATACAAGTTTCTGTGTTGGTATAGGTGACTTTATGTCTGCTTCAGAGCCTCTTTGTTATGGGGTACCACAAGGTTCAATCTTAGGGCCCCTTCTTTTCTCTCTGTATCTGCTTCCTTTGGGCTCTATTTTGAGGAAACATGGGATCTCCTTCCATTGCTATGCTGATGACTGTCAGATTTATATTCCTTTAAAGCGAAATAGTCCTTATTCCATCCAACCTCTAGTGGAATGGCTCAATGACATCAAAGCGTGGATGTCGTTAAACTTTGAGTTTTAATGAAAAGAAAACCGAGGTTATTTTGTTTGGTCCTAGTGGTATCACTGATCCTTCTCTTTTTAACCTCGGTTATCTGGAGCCTTATATAAAGAGCACCTTCACAAACTTGGGAGTGATCAACAACATCCTGCTCAGGTCGACCTGGGTCCTCTGACGGGGGTCTTCAGACTGTCGAGTGGATTGGGGAAATAAGGAAGGACACTGATGTTGCAGAGCGACTCCAAGTGAGTTGGAGTCCTTCTGTGAGGGATCTCCATCAACTTGCCTCCTATGGCCGAGCAGCTAGAAGGAAGTTTCTCGAAATACATTTTTCAAAACATGATGCTGTCCCTTTACTTTTGAGCCGTCTGTGTATTTGTGGTTAAATATAGCGTGGTTAAAGTTGGACCGTTCCCTCACCAGCCTCTCTTTATTCTCTCTCTTGAAGTTAAGACAAAAACCCCGCAGCTTGTTTCACCGTGTTACTGAGTGTAAACTCCTCTGTGCTGAAGATGTGGGAAAACTTACAGTTCCAGCTCTACGTCTGAGTGTTACACGGTGCTGACACTGGAGACTCCTTCCACACCCGTTAAATTACAAAAAAGTGTCTCCGTATTGACGATGTGTTTAATCAGTTCATTATCAGTGGAGCGTTTGATGTACACGTCCATGTGAATGCGCTGTTGCTATGGAAACAATAACGTATTAAAACCGGTGCATTAATACGACCCTGTGATTTGTAGCTGTGCTGCATGACAGAAATCCAATCAACACATTCTGACCAGTCAGTATCGCCATCGAATCCGATTCTGCTTATCGATTCTAGTTCTTCTTGTTTCCTCATTTCAATTTCACAATGGGACAATAAATAAATAAATAAATAAATAAATAAATGTTAGATTAGATTAAATTAAAATATACATAATATATTAGATTTTTAAAAAATGTTCTAAAGTACCTTTATCTTGAAATCCAGTTTAGAGGTACAGTGAGCAAGCCTTCAGAGATGCTCGTAGAGGGCACTGTGGTGAGGAAGAGCCTTTTTACATTTTAGATTTAATTTTAATTTGGAGCCAAGTTGTAATGTTTCAGAATTGTAATGCAGAATTTAACCTCTCTGTGGTCACATGGTTTTATGACATGATTGTGATTTAAAACATTTTTTTTCTGATTTTCAGAAAAGATTTTCTGAAGATAAATTGGATGCTACCACCAGCACGCTTCACAGTGTGAATGATGTCAGGTTTCCACGAGATTATCAGGTTAAGAGGACAAAATAAACCCATAAACCCCGCCTGTTTTTCAAAATGACATCATAATTCCTTTTTAGGGGGGAGGGGAAATGAAGACCTTCATAATGAAATCTCTTAGTGATGACGCTGAGAGCCGATTCTGTTTAAGACATATAGTATCACACTGTTCATCAGCAGCTCAGCATCGTTTTACTTCCTCCTGATCTGAACTACAGTTTGAAGCAGCTCACTAAATCTCGTGACTGACTCACTGTCGCACACTAACATTCCAAACATGACGTCATTAAGAAACTCGATCTCTCTCTGTTACCTGAAAAAGAGTCGCCACGTGCTTCTTCTCCATGTGATGAACGTCCTGCTTTGATGTGTTGATCAGGGAGGATTTGGGGATGTGAGAGAGGATCGTGAGCCTTTGTAGCCGTCGAAGTTTTTTAGATTTAAAAGCTCCGTCACATATCGTGCAGGATCAGCTGTGACTCTGAGAACTCGAGAATCCTGATGTGATCCGATCCGGTCTGACGCAGGAGAGAGAATAATTTATTTACGCCGTGTGCGTCCAGCGTCTAGTGTTCTCCTCACCGATTCAGAACTTGGAAAGAGTGTTTGGGGAGGGGGAATGGCTCAGCTTTGTGGAACATCTGACTTTATTATTATTTTGCATCAGCTTTAATATCAGTTCATCCTGATGTGTGAAGATTTAAAAGGTAATCGGTGCACACGCGGTCATCGGTTTGGTGTCAGACGACATCTGGGACTCGAGCAGGTGTTTCTACGCAGAGTTCTGTGACTTCCTGTTAAAGGAACATTTAGGTTCACTTTGGTGAGTTCTATTTCACATCACAGCTTAATGCACACTATTACTGATTGTGTGTGTGTGTGTGTGTGTGTGTGTGTGTGTGTGTGTGTGTGTGTGTGTGTGTGTGTAAGATTGTGCACCTTCTTAGGTCAGGGATCAGGAAGTAAAGTGTCTTGAATGCTAATCACATTTGAATCTAATTTGTGTGCTAACAGGAAGTAGAAAATAACGCACACCTCCATTCCAGTGATTCGTAATGATTCAGTTCGATTCAGTTTTATTTACAGAACACATTTTCACAATGGTCACGGTCACACAAGCAGCTTTACAGAAATCCAGACATGGATTTAGATTAAATAGAATGGAGGGTACTGAAGGGTTGAGTTTTAAAACTAAAAATGATTCAGAGATCAATATTTTTGCTTGATTTGTTTACGGTCGGTTGATTTATTTATTTTTTGTGTCGTGTCATCACATGAACATTTTTGGCAGTGCATATAGTAGCTGTCTGATTAAAACAAACTACAAACCTGTAGCAGAAAACAGAAAAACCAGGGTGAACAAATAAAACGTGCAAAAACTTGAATAAGAAAATATCAGTATTTAGTTTAGAAACACGAGTCATTTCAGTGCCCCCAATCGTTTGACTCCCTTCGGTTAAATGATTCATTCAGATTCATTCACAAATTCAGATAGTGAAAGTCATTGTATCGTTGCTGTTTTGTGTTATTTTATTGTGTGTGTGTGTGTGTGTGTGTGTGTGTGTGTGTGTGTGTGTGTGTGTGTGTTTAGATAAGTTATTTTTCACACCAGTCCAATACACACTTCTTCACACACTAGGCTGAATGAGCTGAACTGACTCAAACGATTCATTAAAGTGAATGAAGGAGGGGTGAATCTTGGTCTTAACTGCAGATATGTGTACAAAATCTGTTTAGTGGTCATGATATCGTCATGGATACGTGTAGACCTAGAGTTATATTATAACAAAACCCCTGAACAATGAAGTGATTCGACACTGATTCATTCGTTTGTTTAGTGACTCACTGAGAAAGAATGAATCGTTTACAAAGGAAACCTTCAGTACAAATGCACGTTCATTTCTGTCAGAGCACAGACCTTCTACTCTTAAGCTTTAGATGCTTATGGTTGGAGTTTGAGAATGATTGGAGTTTAGATTCTGTGGAAGGTTGAGGCAAAAAGAGGATTGATTCAAACAGCGTGAAGGTCACCGTGAGGTCACCGTGAGGTCACATGTCATGATCGTTCTTTCTGTGTGAGGGTGTTTTTACAAGAAGGCTGTGTCGGTGACGGGGTGTCCCTGTCGATGCTGCTGCATTCTACTTGTCTTCCTTTCACTTTTGTTTTCTTTATCTTGTATTTTGTCTTTGCTTTTGATTAAAGTTCTCTTTCCTTCCCATCGATTCTTCTTTCTCTTTCGAAGCTGAAAAAACCCTAAAGCTTCCTTCCTTCCTTCCTGGTAGGTTTTTGTGTTTTAATTCATTATCATGTTCATCATGATCAGCTTCTTGTGAGTGCAGTGTTTCCTTAAAAAAAAACAAAAAAAAAAAAAACACAAAACCTATATGGTTAAAAGTATGTGCACCCCTGACCATCGTGTCCCGTTCCTAATTTCCTCTCCCTGTGTTTGTGGTTCTAATGAGCTCCATTCCTCTGGAAGGTTTCCCACTAGATGTTGGAGCGTGTC
>JAQMCW010000015.1:341575-356598 GCA_030068335.1 Chrysichthys cranchii | reverse complement strand
GTGTACAGTACTTGGGGAGCACTTTTATGGACCTTAGTGGGGTTTTTCCTTGGATTTCCACTATTTTAACCCCCCCCACACACACACACACACACACCCTTCACATCATCGGACTATTCACGTCAACGGACAATCTCTCCCTCAGTTAGTCCTTTAATGAGAGGATCGACTGTATTGTGTTTTTCTGTAAAGTTTTTACTACAAAAACCAGAACATGAACTAACCAAAAGTATGATTTGCCAGGCCTGTGAACGAACGAATCGAATTTCAGAGCTTTCTTATTTAAATGTGTCTAGAAGTTTAACATTAGAAGTGTGTGTAAGTACGCTCTTGGATATATTTATCGAAAAAAATATGAAATAATTTGAATAAAACGGTGCATATACCTGCATGTGGGAGGATTTTTACAGATGGACATAATTCAGTGTTAGACGTGTGTGTAAGTACACGCTTGGGGGTGTTTAATGAGGGGGAAAACCCTTAGAAGTGTCTGTTCGTTCATTAAATACATTTACAGAAATACTTTTGTTAGTATTTGTTTATAAGCACGTCTAAGTACAGGAGGAATATGGATTTGTGGAGGAGTTTTGTACTAGTGTGTGCTCAGTTTCCCCTGAGAAGTGTTTATCAGAAATGTGCAGAAGAACACACGTAAAAACATGATCAGGAAACGCTAGAGATATTTGTTAGAAGTATACACAAGTGCGCTGTTGGACGTATTCAACCATTACGTTACCGTCATTCGGCAGACGAGGTTAAGGGCCTCGCTCAGGGGCCCGGCTGTGGCAGCTTGGCCGTGCCTGGATTTGAACTCCCGACCTTCCCATCAGTCGTCCAACGTCTTAACGTCTTCTTAAGAAATTAAAAATATTGACTAAAATGTCCATAAAGATTTTTTTTGTTTGTTTTCATTTGATGCCAAAAATTACTGAAAAACAAAAGGCGTTTTTCTGGAAGATGTTCAGCACGGCAATTGTGTAGTTTGGGCCTGAAGTTATATGACCTCTTGTTAAATAAAATAAAATAAATCAAGCTAATATTTGTTCGTACAGAACTGTGTGAGACGTGCGGCTTCTGATGACGTCTCCGGGTTGGATTAGAAAGAGCGAACACTTGTTAAAAATAAAACTCAGGACCGTTTTGTGGACGTCTTTAGGGCTGATTTAAGTCCCAGTCATTTCTACAGTGGTGGAACGGGGACCTGTGAGAGCGGACGCCGTGTATGAAAGGGTTAAAGGACGCAGGGGCGAGAAGGAGTGTCTGATTTGCATTGCAGCCGAGGCGTCTCCTGTTTCAAAGTGAAAGTTCCTTGTTTACACAGACACGAAGCCGTGAGTCGAACGCCGCAGCCAGATCAGCTCGTTCCCTCATCGAGCGGCTTGATGCAGCTGTTTTTAGGGAAGGTCCTCTCTCTCTGTCCTGTCCAACAGGAACCGGAGAGCCGATTTGAATAAACAAGCAAAGCGAGGTTCTTTCGAGCGAGTGTTAGACGTGATGAAGTGTTGAGTAAATGATTGCTCCAGGTCCGGTGTCATCACAACGTTGCACTTTGGACGCTGCTTTTTTCTTCGTCTGCTTCTGCGTTCATGATGGCTGATAAGATTTGGAGGAAGAGCTGCGAGTTCTTCGGTAGCAGAAGCCCTTTCTTTGGAAGGCGAATTGTGGAGAGTAAGAGTGAGTGAGTAAAGCTTTCAGTCATACGTTATTTATAATCTCTCCGGCGTTCGGTTGTGAACGTGTGAATCCATTCAGCCCTCTGCAGATTCTATAATGATGGGGTTGATGTTTCCTGCGATGTTCAGAGGTTCCCAGACCATAAAAGCCAGGGGTCGTGACCCTGGGTGAGGTGGTGAAATAAACTCATCATCTCCTTCTTTTACTCCACAAATGAAAACAGCTGTTGTTCTGCTTCAGGGCTGGATTTTGGTGGGTTCCATTTTGTTGTCCATGTGATATTTTGGCTATCCTGACACGCTGCACTAGTGTAGGAGTTTAGGAAAGAAAAAAAAGAGAGAAATTACTCCTTCTACCTCCGCTGGCTCCTCGACAACATCACGAAACATCAGGAGGCAAGACGTACAACACTTATTGAATATGGATGTTAAAGAATGTGGAGAAACCAAAGTATCAAATCTTGAAGTTTTGGAAAATGCATGATGTCCATTCTCAAAATGTTTGGTAATCTCTGGCCTCCGCCTGGAAAGCACACTCCGGTCTGTTCTCTTCTGTTCTGTTTAGTTTTTTTCTGTATAATGAGCCGTAATTTCTTCCTGTTTGTCTGGGTCCTGTTCCAGATCGTTTTTTTTCCCTTCTTCTTCACAGAACTGTCTTGGACTACAGAATTAATACGCATGTATAATGTGTCTACCTTTTGCAGTGTGGAGGGGGAAGTCCAGAGCAGCGAGCCGTCCTCTTCCCTGGACCGTGGTAAAGCTTACGGTCCCCTGACCCACAGCTCCTCCATCAGCCCCGACCACTTCGAAGGCTCGGGGTACGCCCAGAACGCCCAGGCTGGTCCTCAGCGTCCACGGAGGCCCAAACTCCAGCACTCGCAGTCCATCCTCCGCAAGCAGGCAGAGGAAGAGGCCATCAAACGCTCACGCTCGCTCTCTGAGAGCTATGAGCTCTCTACAGATCTGCAGGACAAGCAGGTACGGGTCTTCCTAAAAATCATGTGCGTGTCTGATTTTTCACACACCTTCTTCTCTTACTCCTTCTTCTTCTTCTTCTTCTTCTTCTGGTTCATATGATCTTTTGGTTCTTCCAGGTGGAGATGCTAGAGAGGAAGTACGGTGGGCGCTTCGTCAGTCGACATGCTGCTCGCACCATTCAGACGGCTTTCCGGCAGTACCAAATGAACAAGAACTTTGAGCGTCTCAGGAGTTCCATGTCTGAGAACCGGATGTCGAGGCGCATCGTTCTGTCCAACATGAGAATGCAGTTTTCGTTTGAGGGACCGGAAAAAGGCCCGAGCTCATTTTTCGACGGGAAGCGGTTATCTCTGACGGAGGAAGGAACTCCGATGGGACCCGTTTTGAAGAGCGAGTGTGGAGATACGGTTCCCGTACACATGGCCACACCCTCGGCTCCGAGTGACCTCACTGACACCATCACGGAGCTCGAGGACGCGTTCTCTCGGCAAGTCAAATCGCTGGCCGAATCCATCGATGACGCTCTGAACTGTCGTAGCCTCCATGAAGAAGAGGAGCAGGAACGGGAGCAGGTTCAGGACACGAAGGGCGAGCTGTCCTATCAAGTAAAACCGACTGACGGCTCGGATCAGCGCAGGCTGGACGAGATGATGGCTTCCTACAGCGGCGTGACACTCTTCATCGATGAGGAGGACCTTTGTCCTCCTACTCAGCTCTCACACGTGGCGGATCCGCCGTCCAGCGCCGAGTCTGGTCAGCGCGCCATCGACTCCTCTCAGGAGTACTGGCCTATGGACACCAAGGACGACAAAATAGACACAGATACCAGCTGCCGGAGCACACCGTCCTTAGACTGTCAGGAGCCGCGTCTTCGTGTCGACCATCTCCCACTCCTGACCATCGAACCTCCCAGTGACAGCTCGCTCGAAGTGAGCGACCGCTCAGACGTCGAGTCATCGCTCAAGAGGCAGAAAGTTTATGAGCGGACCATGGCTGGACCTCAGGCCAGTCCCAAACACATCGCGCACAGTCTACCTCCCAGAGTGTCCTCCCTCTCCCGGGACGAGGATCCTGTCCGGCACCGGCACCGGCAGCTGGAGAGCCATCTGGCCATCAACGGGAACCGACAGAGCAAATCGGAATCTGACTTTTCCGACGGGGACAACGACAGCATCAACAGCACGTCCAACTCCACCGACACCATCAACTGCAGTTCCGAGTCGTCTCGGGACAGCGTGAGGGAGCAGACGCTCAGCAAACAGACCTACCACAAAGAAACGCGGAACAGCTGGGATTCTCCGGCTTTCAGCAATGACGTCATCCGCAAGCGGCACTACCGCATCGGCCTCAACCTCTTCAACAAGTACGTACTGCGTTTCCTGCTTCTGGAGCAGGAAAGATGGAGTAGATCTGAACTTCATTTCTTTTAAACCATTTGTAACTTTGATTCTCCTCCCTGAACAATTCACGCACTTCAGATGTGATCTAGATCAGAGTTAAACTTCTCTCATGGAGATGGTTCTCTAATTTGATTAACAGGCTCCTACATTACCCACAATGCATTTCAAAGACCTGCTGATAGTAGTCCAGTCGGAATATTGGTCCTCGCATCAATTCTCCATAAACAGGGCGATGCAGCGGCGCTTTAGTCATTTACTCTTTTAGTCTGTCCAGCTCCCTCACCTCGTCGTCATGCTAATATCGCTAACATCCCACATGTCATCTCAAAGATGGCTAACTAGCCGAGCGGAGCCTCTGCCGTAACTATATATAGTCATATAACTACAGTGCATTCTGGGACTCTGAGTTCTCTGCGTCTGATCAATATTGAAGTTCTTTTGCTTTTTTGCTTTTTAAGAGCGACTGGGTAAGATCCGAGCGTTATCACTTCTCAGGCATTTTTGAGATTGTTGAAAGGTTTTTCTCGTATTAAACAGCTTTGCAACTGCATTAGCAATAACGGCGTCTCGCTGTGACATCAGAGCGGCACACGGGTGATAAAGTCTTCCAGGAATTCACTCTGATACCAGAATCACTCAGCACAACATCTCCGATATTACAGTATAAACACGCTGAATGTGCTTCACGGCCGGGTTTAACATATTTAATGGGTTACGTTGGAAAATTCTGCTATTGTAGGTTGTACACAGGGTTATACGACGTCTTTATAAACATCTGAAAGCCTTACTTCTGTTTTACTGTCATCACATGTAGGACAAATACAGCGAGCGTAAATATACAGGAAGTAATCCGTGCACCGTTCCACCACGAACGAGAATGAAAACAAACGGACTCCAGTCTTGACAAGTTCCTCATTGCATAAGCTTTCGAAAAATATCTCTGGATAATTCACAGCTTCACTGTGTGGCAAAGAGCGGCTGGGTTCTGGAAACGGGTTTGTTGAAGTGTTTGAGAAATCCAGACATCAGTATCGCGCTGACGATGACTGAAAGGTTTAGAAGTCAGGGTTCGGCTTCCAGGAGCGGTCCATGTGAACAGGAACAGAGAAAACGGGGCAAACCTTTATGATGGGTTGCTGGTTATACTTTTAATTTCATGGCAAGAACTCCCGGACTGAAAGATTAAAGATCTTGAAGAGTTCAGCGTGCCTTTTTTTTTATAAAAAAAAAAGAAATAAGTCAAGTGTATTGATAAATTTGAATAGATCCGTGTAAGGCTTTAAGGTAAATTATCATTATAATTCTGTGTAATAACATCATTACGGAATAAATGAGCAAAGTAAGAATACAACACCTAAAGTACAATGTACAGAAAATCATAAATAAGGGGAAAAATTTGTGTTCACAAGACAAAAACGGTGTAATGCGATTAGCGATGACTCCAGTCTGACTCTGTGCGAAATTCCCTTCTGCTTTTGTTTTAAAAATCCTCTTGAATCACTTTCACTAGCTCATGAAATACCGCCGCATTGACTAACCACATCTCTGGGAAATAAAAAGAAAAGCCCACTTACGGTAACAGCTCGGTGAGTTAGAGGACAATGTCGGAGAAATGAAAACGTCCTGGCAAGAACATGGAAGTGCGATGATTATCCAGCCAGAGAGATTGTCTTACGTTCTTCATGTGTGAATCAGTTTCACTGGATGGAGTTCATTAAAAGGTTCAGCTTCACTGCAGAGGAACCGGGGAACTTTCTGAGACGGCACCGAGTACGCCACAGCGCTGCGGAGTGCTGGGTTCTGATTGGTCTGAGGGTTAACTTTAGATTCCCAAAATTCCCAGGTTTATATTAATGCGCTCATGCGAATGCTCCGCTCACTGACGGAGCCAGGATCAGCCGACACCCTCGTTTAGACTTTGTAAGAAAATGTTTATGTAACGTTTATGGAAGGAGTCTCCAGTGTCAGTGCTGTGTAACAGTCCGAGGTAAAGCTGTCCCATCTTCAGCACAGATTAGATTACACTTACTGGTGGTTTTCTCAGATGTAGCGAGGTGTATATTTCTGTCGTATTACCTTGAAGAGAGAGAGTAAAGAGGGGACGAGTGTTTATAGCTGCTATAACGTAAGTGAGAACAGGAACTGAGTCAGTTCACTCACATTAAATGTAATTATTAATGTTAAATAGTGTAAAATGTTGTGTTTTAATAACAAAACCATTGTAATTGTTGGTAGTTTTCTGTGGCGTCCGAGGAATAAGACACTCTGATTAGTTAGTCCTTATTTAATACGCCGCAGGTTTTAACTGCTTCTATCCTAAAACATCCTGTAAGCTTTATCACAAACACACACTCGACACTTTTTTTTGCGCTGTTATTCCTTTCTCTGCTAAAAGCACCTCATGTTGGAGTAAAGATTCTCACGTCACTTTAATTCAGTTCAGCTAAAGCGTACAGCGCTGGTAACGTTGGACATTGTCACCACGCAGCGTCACAGTCGTTGATATCCAGGTTATATCTGTGGTGTGTTCATTCTGCGCTCAGTTCTGCTCCTCCCCGCAGTGTTCGCTTCATGTTTTCCCGTGATTCATGTACGACCTGTAGCTTCTGTCATTACAGCGATCCCTCGCTTATCGCGGGAGTTCGGTTCCAGAACCCGCCGCGAAACGTGAAAATCTGCGAAGCAGCGACCATGTAATATGATTATTTTTAGATATTTGAAGCTTTTATAAAACCTCCCACACTCTTATAACCATTACCTGTTCAGTTATACCGCATAAACCCTTCATATTCTCCAGAGTCGTAAAGCAGATTCCATCCGAATCACAGCCTTATTCCACCTGCTTACGACTCGTTTGGCGTCCTGGTTATAACACACTGCGGCCGTAGCTCTTATCTTCTTTTCAGCCTTCTTTATGTAGCGACCCGTGGACTCGTTGATGCCGTAACGGCGTCCTACAGCGGTGCAGCTGGTCCTTCCCTTTAACATATCCAAAAGCTTTACCTTCTCTGCGATCGTCAGCATCTTCTGTTGGCGCTTTGGCCCGGCCCCAGAAGACGTAGACGGTGCAGATAGCTTTTGAGACATAACGAGGGGTTTTACTACCCACAGAAAGCACAAAGATAAGCACAAAAGTTCACGTTTCACAGCGAAACACGTTGATGCTGAATGTGCGAGACGTGAGATGCTGGCTAACACAAAGCAGCATGATGCTCTTCTTCACTTAGCCAATCAGCACCCAGGATACTGTACTTAGCCGCACGCTCTGATTGGGTAGCTGCTTAGCCATCGGCCAATAGCGTCCCGTGTATGAAATCAACTGGGCGAATCGGGAAAATCAAATGAGGAAGCAGGTTCTCTACCAGAAATAAAAATACCCATAGCCTACAGACGCCTGCAAACCAACAGAAAAGCCACGACCAATTTAAATAAAAACCCGCGATAGAGTGAAGGCGTGAAATTTGAAGTGCGATATGGCGAGGGATCGCTGTGTGCGTTATCCGTTCACTGCCAAATGTGTAATGCATCAGAAAGAAATGTTTGGTGGTAATTTATGTTTTACAGATGATTAATCTGTATGTTTCTGGGACTTAAATACACTTTCTACTACAGTGACATTTTTAAGAGACATTTACAGAATGCTCTCCGAGTTACGATGGCCCGAGTTACGATTTTTGGAAGGTATGATGACGATTGCGATGCGCTAAAAATTGTAAAAATATTTAGAAAATAGTTAAAAGTCACAGGCAGGCACTGCTGGAAGACCAGCGTAACAGCGTATAGTGTACGCAGGCGTTCAGACGACGCCCGGAAGTACACGGACGACACCCGGATCAATCGCCTCGCACGATGCCTCACTCTCTCCCCTTCTGTATCGGTGTACTGTACAGTGCGTTACCGCGGGGTTTTTGTGTGCTAATTTAAATTCAAAAGCATGTCTTCTACAGGAAAAGACTCCTGGGTAGGCTCGGCTAAGCTAGGCAGAGACACCTAAGCTAGGCAGAGACACCTAAGCTAGGCTAAGCTAGGCAGAGACACCTAAGCAAGGCTAAGCTAGGCAGAGACACCTAAGCTAGGCTAAGCTAGGCAGAGACACCTAAGCTAGGCTAAGCTAGGCAGAGACACCTAAGCTAGGCTAAGTGGTTCAACACAGTGGTTTAACATACGATACTTTCGACTTACGATGGGTGTGGCCCAACGCATCTCCATCGTAACTTAAGGACTTCCTGTGTTTATATAGCACTTTTAATGCACAAGGAGCTTTCAGATAAAACAAGGACGTGTAAAGATGTTTGAGTTAAAGTGCAGTCTAGAAAAATATTCAGAAATGTAAATTTATTGAAGAAAATGTACAGAAATGTATAATAAGATGCAGTTAAGGTATAATAAGATCTAAAAGCACAAGTGTTGCAGTAAGGTTATTAGAACAGGGTTTTTGTTTCGTAAAAGCTCGACATATTTGTTGTTCCTCTTTCAGAAAGCCAGAGAAGGGCATTCAGTACCTGACCGAGAGAGGCTTTGTTCCGGATACACCTGTGGGCGTGGCTCACTTCCTGCTGCAGAGGAAAGGGCTGAGCCGGCAGATGATTGGCGAGTTCTTGGGGAACCGACAGAAACAGTTCAACAGGGACGTCTTAGAGTGAGTGGTGTTTTAGTATTATTCTCTTAACATACTTTTACTCCAGAGATTGTCACTAATCGGGTTTCTTAGCGAATGTTAACATCTGAGGGTTAAATTCAGAGCAGTAGGTCTAAAAGTTAGAGTTGCAGTCAGAGGTGTACATGCGCTGGTTATACCCTCGTCATACCCTCGTCATACCCTCGTCATGGACATGAATGTGGTGGCTAGCGGTGATTCCTGTCAGCTGTTCCTTTTCTGTGGCAGAACGATTGTACAACACACTCCTATCTTTAACAGGAAAAAAACAATCATTTGGTGCAGAAGTTTTGATTTATTTTGGGTTTTCTGAAATAAAAAAAAAAAAACAGGGTCAAACATACCCGAACACCCATTTAGGCTATTAATTCAGTGGAGCTGAACATTCCAAAGTGTCTTCTGACTTGCCGAGGCCAAGGCCTCTTAACTTGACCATGATGGACTACAGCTGGGAGCTTCTCTGTGCACAACATAAAACTGGTTTGTTTGACGAGTACAAGTTAACGCGCGGTATTGCCAAGATCTGGAAGAAGATCCAGACTGTCCCCCTCAGCTGAGAGGAAATTAGTTCACATGATCAGGAACAACCCAGGAACCATCAGGGCACAGGCCTGTCATGACATGGAAGCTGCTGGAACACTGTCCTGTCTACTGTTCAGAGTTTTACATCACCATAGAGTGAGAGGCTGCTGAAGAACCAAACCCACATCTTCAAGCTGGACTAAAGTTTACAGCTGAGCACATGGACAAAATAAAAATCCTCCTGGAGGAAAGTTTTATGGTCAGATGAGACAAAGATTGAGTTGTTTGGCCATAATGAGCAGAGTTACAGAGGAACACTGGACAGCTGTGAAGCATGGTGGTGGTAGCATCATAATCTGGGGCTGTTTTGCTGCCAGTGGCACTGCTGCACTGCACAAAGTGGATGGAATCATGAAGAACCTCAGAATTCTTCAGCAGAACCTCAAACCACCAGCTAGACGATTGTAGCTTGGACACACTTTGGTGTTCCAACAGGACAACGACCCAAAACACACATCAGAGCTGGGTGTGGACTGGATAAATCAGGCTAACATTCGTCTTAAAACAAGTCCTGACCTCAAACCTGTCGAAAATATGTGGACTGGGATTAAAAATCAGGAAACTAATAAATTGAACTGAACTCTACCAATTCTGCCAAGAATAGTGGTCAAATATCCAACCAGAATTCTGCAGAAGCTTGTGTCTGATCAAAGTGAAACTTGCGAAGGGACATTTCTCCAAATATTAGCTGTGCTGTAGGGATACGTTTGAGCAAGTGTTGATTTCAGAAAACCCAAAATAAATCAATTCAAACTTCAAACCAAATCCTTGTTTTGTTCTCTTAAAGGCGTATGTTGAACAATCATTCCTCCCCAGAAAAACAACAGTCCAAAGAAATCACGTAAACCCCGACGTTGCCTGTGACCTTCATGTCCATGATGAGTGTGTGGAAACGTCTGCACGGGGTTCTCATCAGCGTTTACGTGAGGAACGTTCCTGCGCTTCGGTTACGCTGCAGCTGCTTCACTGGATTTTCTCCACAGTCAGATCATTAAGATCACCTGCTGGTCCTTCACACCTCCAGAGCTTTTCAACAGTCTGAAAATCACCATCTTTAAACACAAACACTCACCTTTAACCCTGAGGGATGGAACATGCCGACTGGAGAAGGAGATTGTGGGGTTGTTGGGAAAATTAAAACGAGAAGAGGTGAAATTGTAACATGTTTGCAGGATGTGGGAGATTTTTATCACACTTTAAATTCACTACTACTCTTAATCAATAAAAATAATAATAACCTCAGGGTCGGTGTTCATTCCAAACACAATCACGGTGTGAAGGATAATCTGAGCCAGCGCTCATCCGCTACGCTTACAGACAGAGTTGAACTTCATTCATCATTTTACCCATAAAATCTTCCCTCGTCCAGGTGATCCGTGTCTCTGGTTACGACGCGTCTCCTCCCGTGTCCTCCGCGTGAGCGAAAACCCTCCATGGATTTTAAATGAATTAATGAACAGTGTGACTTCATTTTCTCCTCGAATGATATTCCATAATGTGTGTGTGTGTGTGTGTGTGTGTGTGTGTGTGTGTGTGTGTGTGTGTGTGTGTGTGTATTTACAACCAGAACAGCATGATGACTTCATGACTCGAGTGTAGCTAAGACACGCCCCCTTTTCAGACAAGCCCCACCCCCACCTGTGTATGAAACTCTCTCATAACCTCTGAGTAGCTTCTACGTCATTTCAGGACTGTCTCCTCAGCGCTTGTGTAGAACTCTGCTGAATTCGGCTCTCGATCTCCGTCCGAGCTGGAGGTTAGCGTCCGCGCGCTAATGAGGACAGTCTCAGTGTGAGCGCGGCGTCCTCGGAGAACTGCTGCATGTCTGTACACACTCCCTTTCCATCGACTGGAACAGCGTGTGGCTAATGAAGTACAAATCATTCTGGGAATGAATTCATCTCCTCGGCTGGCAGCTGTTCACTCGGTTTCCACGCTGCTTAGATTTCACACACGCAGACGTTTAGTCATTCAGCAGAACATCCTGAGTATTCCCAGCAGATATGAGCTGGGTGGGCAAACAACACAAAGACATACACGACCGTGCGCCTTTCTTCTTCTTTTCTTCCATAAGCGTGCGTCTCCGTCGTGCAGAACTTCAAAGTGTGATTTTTAGTTTTATCGAAGCGTTCGGCAGAGCCGTGGTGATTTATTCAGGTTAGATCTGAAGCGCTGATCAGTGCTGATGGAGCGCTAATGGATGGTGTGCTGTTTGTTCAGCTGTGTGGTGGATGAGATGGACTTCTCAGGGATGGAGCTGGACGAAGCTCTGAGGAAATTCCAGGCGCACATCCGAGTGCAAGGGGAAGCACAGAAGGTGGAACGCCTCATCGAGGCTTTCAGGTGAGAACTCGCACATCTGCAGACATCCAAGCCCTGAGCGGTGACCTGGTCCGCAGAAGTTCTGAACTTTGGTTATTATTTTTTCCCTCGTCAGCCAGCGGTACTGCATCTGCAACCCAGCAGTGGTGCGGCAGTTCCGAAACCCAGACACCATCTTCATCCTGGCCTTCGCCATCATCCTCCTCAACACGGACATGTACAGCCCCAACGTGAAGCCTGAGCGCAAGATGAAACTGGAGGACTTTGTGAAGAACCTCAGAGGTGAGCAAGAGGGTGAACGGATCCACCACCCATGTTCTCCTGTGTCTTCTCCTATCTCCACAATGTCTTTGACTCTTTAGAAGTTGTAGAATAGATTGGATTAGATGGTCAGGAGGTGGTGTGGAAACTTCATCTACACTAGTGGAGAAAGTTGGGAAGTCATCTTTAAACAAGGTGGAGTTTCAAATGTGGACTTGGTTTAATGCTGTAGTTTAACTTCTGCTGAATTTTGTCGAATCGCCAGGAGTGGACGATGGTGAGGACATCCCTCGTGACATGCTGATCGGTATTTATGAACGGATTCGTCAGAAGGAGCTGAAGACCAACGAAGACCACGTGTCTCAGGTGCAGAAGGTGGAGAAGCTCATCGTTGGGAAGAAGCCGGTAAGTTCCGACAGCGTCGAGTATCATTTAGAACATCGGACACTAACCCTGTTCTTGGAGATCTTAGCTCCAACAATAATCATCTGACCCCCATGTGACCACCTAATCACGGACTTCCACCTAATCACTTAATTATGGTTGGAGCTCTGATCTCCAGGGACAGGGATGGTGTCCACTCATTTAAAAGGTTCTGCTTTTGTTGGCCAGTCAAGGACCAGCGACTAAATTTCAGTTCCTCTCCATGACTCAGTAAAATGTTCATTAAAAACAATCCTCAATTATTAAAAGCACATTTGCAGCACTTTAATCACACATTGGTTTTAGCTCCATCAAACCTTGGACCTCAGAGAAGAATTTAAAAAGATAATAATTTTTTCCTGATTTCCTCATAATTCGGAGATCACAAGGTCAAATCCTGTCAGTTGCCACGCCCACACTCATTCACAACCGGGAGTCCGAGAGAACAAAATTGGTTGTGCTCTCTAGGTGGGAGGGGCTTATTCTGACTCCCCTGTCAATCACAGAGACACTAGCCAATCACAGAAGCCTGTGAGCTCACATATGTGGAAGAGGGCAGATAGCGCTTTCCTCTAAGTGCGTAACTCCACCCTGTGACACAGAATCATGCGAAGAAAAAAAAAAGAAAACATTAATTTGATCTTCTCTTCTGTTTTTCAGATCGGATCTCTCCATCAGGGCCTGGGATGTGTAAGTCTCTCTCTCTCGCTCTCTCTTTAGTTGAATGTATAAAAACGTTTATTTTAAATTTTAAAGTAAAATGTGTGTGTGTGTGTGTGTGTGTGTGTGTGTGTGTGTGTGTGTTTAGGTTCTTTCGCTTCCCCATCGGAGGTTGGTGTGTTACTGCCGGTTGTTTGAAGTGCCCGACCCCAACAAGCTTCAGAAACTCGGCCTTCATCAGCGGGAGATCTTCCTCTTTAATGACCTCCTGGTGGTGAGAGCGCCATGAAACTCGCGCTGAAGCACACAAATGTTTTGTCGTTGTTTCTTCACTTTCCGCCAGCGCTTGTCTCATGGCTTCGCTTCACTCCCTGTGCTCTTTTGTAGGTGACTAAAATTTTCCAGAAGAAGAAGAACTCGGTGACGTACAGCCTCAGGCAGTCCTTCTCTCTGTGCGGCATGCAGGTCCTGCTCTTCGAGAACCAGTGTACGAGCGTTTAACCTTCATTCAGGAACCCGGTCTTCACAAGTGCGGCGTCAGCACATTGAAACACATTAAATCACGTTAAAAGTCACGATGGGACAGGAGTAATGTTACCTCTCGGTCTTTATCTCCGTCTTTTTTGGCCGGCTTTCTGTTTTTCCTGAATCGCATTAGCTTTTTATGACTTCCTGCTCTGATCTGTGTGTTGCTCCACAGCCAGCGCTAACATTCTTTCAGCTAACAGCTAGCCAACGCTAACACTATTCGACCACGATAAAAACCCAATCCTCCATGAAAATGACATTGTAAATAATACGGGAATTATTTCGGCGCATGCAGACGGATACTGTGTCACGGTGAAAAGCTAGCGCGCGACGCCTGGGTGTACTGTTAGCTGACGAGGCAAATGACAAGGAAGTGAAATAAAATGAAAGGGACTGATATGTAAAATGCAGCTAGAGTTGAGACGGGTGTCAATCTTTCACTAATGAGCTTTTAAAGTTATGATTTTAGATATGTAACGTATTTGTGCAGCGCTAGCATGCTAGTGTGAGAGTAAAATATAAAAAGCTCGTTGTGGTGTTGATGATCGTAATGATGATGATGATGTGTGTGATTCATGGAGTACTTTCTGTTTTCTTTAGATTACCCTAACGGCATCCGGCTCACGTCGGCCATCCCGGGCGCTGACGTGAAGGTTCTGATCATCTTCAACGCCCCGAACCCTCAGGACCGCAAGAAGTTCACAGACGACCTGCGAGAGTCCATCGCCGAGGTGCAGGAGATGGAGAAGTACCGCATCGAGTGTAAGTGACTCCCATGTTCATCACTGAGCACCTGAGGGCGAGCCCTGAGAGGCGTGTGTCAGCAGGAGGGGAACATGCACAGGGTTAAAGGTCAGAGTAGATTATAAAGGTTCAACTGTGAGCAGATTAATATGGAGAAAAGTTCTGAGTGGAGCTCGAGATTACTTGCGCGTCTCAGGCCCACGGTGATCTCTGAGGAACCGCCGCAATCTGGGAGAAGGTCGGAGGAGAACCTCTTTATTTCACTCTGCCGTCTCCATCGACATCCACGGTTTCCATGGTTACAGTTTCATGATCAGTGAATCTGTATTGCTGTGTGAGCTTAATCATGGAATCCCTTCAGGATCAAAATAAATGCCAAAAAAGGATAAGTAATGTGAGAGAATAATTTCATTGTCAATTCAATTCATAATAAAAATGTATTTGTTTATTTATTTATTTATTTATTTAAAGCCGAGTCTCTACTAAACATTTCAGACTCCTGTCAGTGTTTTTTAATAAATTAAATGACATTAAGTTAAATTAAAAGACACCAAGATAAAATAGCAATAAAAAATTCTTTGCCTTTTCTTTGTTCTTTAAGAAATTAATTACAAAATGTTGTGTTTTATATATATATATATATATACCGTATATCTTCTAATAGAGGCCTGTCTCTTATAGACGCCCATCTGCAATAAACGCCGGGCTAAAACCACGGCACGACAAATAGACGCCGGTCTCCAATAGACGCCGGGATGCAGGAAACGCCCATCTCCAATGACCAGTGATGGGACT
>JAQMCW010000015.1:325377-338011 GCA_030068335.1 Chrysichthys cranchii | reverse complement strand
AAGCCCCGCCCCTTCCAATCTCTGCCTCTGAAAACTCTGCCCCCACCCGCTGCTTGGTCCTGGTTGTTTGACATCGCTGATGAAGCCCTCCATTATCTGAAGCTTTTACTTGTAGCATGAGATGTACTCCGTGGTGTATATGAAGCATCGTCACATCCACCTCCCTCCCCGACCTTCTACCTTCCTTTTCCACCTGATCATAAGGTTTAGTTAAAGCTACAATGCTAACATGTCCACCCATGTCTCATACCTGGCTTTATCACAGTCTACACCACGCGACTCTCCAATCCTGTTTACCACCCGGGATTTTATCCAGTTCCTGATGATCTGATGATCGTAGATGGTCACCAGCCCTGTTCCTGAAGATCTGCCACCCTGCAGGTTTCATCTCCAACCAAAATTTAACACACCACTTTTAGTTGATGAAGAACTTCTGAAGGCAATGATTAGATGATCAGGTGATCATGGTGATGGTTGGTGCTAATGTCTTCCGGGGGCTACATCTCCAGGAATAGGGTTGGTGACCTCTGTGTAATTTACAATCCAAAGAAAGAATCAAAAATAAAAATGGTTCCTTAATCGAGACCAGTGGTGCCGTCCAGTCCCGAGCACGCCTCGGCAAAGTGGGTTTGAAAAGATTCATGCTGATTGCATCGAAAAGCAGGAGCTAGCTGCTAGTTACCATTCCACTGATCGTCACTGCACAACGCCGATTCCCTCTTCACCCATCGTTTCTGTGATGGTCCCCATTCTGTTGGGGGCCAATAATTATGGGGCTGGCTATATACGGATTGTGACATCACTTTAATTTAACGTTAATTCAGTGTCTCAGTGATGTAGCATAGTGATGTAGCATAGTGACATAGCATGGTGATGTAGCATAGCGATACAGTATGAACGCACAGATCGAGAAAAGTGGAAAGCATTAACGCTAACAGTCTACATTTCCCTGGGAAATTGTTAGCAAGTGTTTTGTATTATGTGCTAATCTACATTTGATGTGGATTGGCCAAAAACCAAACAGATAAAGTTTTTCATAGTAACACCGTTAGATTGAAGCTGGCGCTACGAGCCAATCAGAACTCTTGAATCAGCGTCACATGAGCGTCTGAATGTTTAACTGTAATAGATTTAATAAAATGACCATGCTGGTTGTCCCGCATGAGCATGGCTTCCGCTACACCATTTAAAGATTTCACTCCATAGTCCTGATCAAACACCACCCAGCCTTCACCTCTGACCTCTGACCTTATGCCATAATCATTTATAATGAGCACTAAATCTTATTCAATAGAATAAAAACCTACACTGAATCGAAGGGAAAATTTCCCAAATGATCTAAATGAGTGCACCAAGGAACCAATCAGCACTCTCCATGCTCGTCTTGACTACACCACTGGTCAGACCTAAAGCAAAACACCACCTTATCAGAGATCCACTCCACGCAGTCCTGCTGAAACACCACCCTCCCCTCACCTCCCCCCTCACCCCTGACCTCTGACCCTGATCCATAATGATCCTCCACGAGGCTTGCTGTGTCGCTCCCATTTCCCTTTATGGTGCGTCCTATGGTAAAGGGGCGTGTCCAGCACTAGCCCCGCCCCAGTCTGGTGTAATGCCCGTCTCTAATCTGTGGTATTGCATGTCTCGGGCAGGCAAGCGCGGGCGCCGCACCAGTGCAGGATCACTAGACAGCAATATGGAAGTAAGTAGGAAGCAGCGGATGTCCGGTTTATTCTCTGCTCATGATGTGCACTCTTTAAAAAAAAGAAAAGAAAAGAAAGCACGCAAGCATTAACCAAAACCAAAACAAAGCAAGAGCAACCCTTAATGAGCGAATGATTTCTTGTGTTATGTCCTTGCACCCTCTGACGCTTCATAATTCTTTACCTCCTTTGCGTTTTTCGGTGCTGTCGATGCCTAACCTGCTTGCCTGCTCACTCACACGCGTGCACGAACTGCTTGCAGAACCCTGAACATGTTCCTCCGTGTTCCTGCGTGTTCCTCAAAGCAAGCATGTTCTCTACTAACCCTCGCTCGAGCGCCACCATCTTGTTTGCTTCCATCTTCATGTGGTTCCTCATCATGTCAGGACGCCTTCACGGGCATGGCGTCGATGTTCAGCTCCACCCATCGACCCACGACCGCCAAACTTCCAAACCCACGTCCACGCTAACGAGCACTTGTGTCAGTGAGTCACTTGTGGGCGTGGCCTGGGCATTTTTAAGAAAATATACAGCCTGTGTACAGCCTACAGCCCACTATAAACTATTGGCTTTTGTTTTTTGGGGGTTTTTTTGCATTAAATGCTAAGCTACTAGTTTTGTAGTCAGATTCATTTAGCTGTATTAGCCGCATACTAGCGTTTTCATATAAAGTCTCTACATATTTAACATGAGGTTTTGCTTCCATTTTTTTGTTGCATCAGACACTAATTTCAGTTTATCTAAAATTACTCAATTAAAGGCATCAATCGAGACCATTGTTTGGTATTATCACTTTATGACATCACACCTAATTAGCATAAAGTTTACCAGAGTGTTACTTTTTGCACCGCACGTCCAGATGTAGAAAATGTGCGCTCGCCCGTCACTCGCCAGCGCGTACCTTGGTACAGAAATTAGTTGCTTTTCAACGTTGCAGGATGTACATTTCATTAGCATACATGCTCACCATTCATACATTTCTGTGGCTTGAATCAGATGTTAGACATGATATAGGTGTGAGTGATGGTAGTTTAATGGCAGAGCAGCTTCACCGAACTCCAGATGCAGATTTAGATCTTTAAGGAAGGATCCAGAGGAGACAGTGACGAGACAAAACTCCCCGAGACGTCATGAGGATGAAAACCTGGAGAGGGCGATTATTAATCGTTCCAGCGTTCAGGTGAAGGAGAGTAACGACACACATACTGAGTGTGTGTACACGCGACTCAGTACGAGCAGATTGTAAATAAAAGTCCTGATGATGAGCAGCAGGACAGTCTTTATGATCACAGCAGCAGCTCGTACACACTAATCTCCAACATCCAGGTGAGAATCGACACTGAAGCAAAGTTTTTGCCTTTTCTCCTTCTGCATGTCAACGATCTGCTCCCATCATCCTAACGAGATGCATGTGAGAGTTCTCCCCAGGCTTGTTCTACAACATGTTCTCATGGCTTTGAGATATTCCAGTGCTTAAAGAAGTGTTCCACTTTAAAAGATCTAAAAGTTCCAAAGAAGGGTTCCTCAAGAGTTCTTTGGATGTTTATTTGGCTCGAGCTCTTAAAAAAGGGGTTCTGCTTGGAATCATCTGGGAAAGAAGTCTGTGTGGAACCTTTGAGGGTTCCTACAGAGGGACAAACTAAAGAGCTTTAAATGTTACTAGTGCAGCTGCGTTCTCTGAAGATAGTTTGCAGAAATTTGGCCAGAAGTTTGAGGTGAATTGGAGGAACTTGGTTTGGATGGTTTCAGGTAGGAAAGGAAAGGAAACTAGAACGTTTCATGTATCACATTGTTGGAGGAAAAAGCTTCTATAAGGTTTCTTCAGGCGGTTAATTGTTCAGGTAGGGAACTAAACAAGAACCAGATGTTTCACTTAACACTCTTATTAAAAAAGGGGGGGGGGGTTTAAGGGTTCTTTAGATTCCTAAACAGGTCCTACTTCTGTAAGGGTTAGATCTCCCAAGCTCTTCCATATAGAACCCTTAAAGGTTCCTGTGGAGGAACAACCCAAGAAGATGTCTTCTCGGAGATTGATCAGCATTAGCCCTGGATGATTTTGCTGTTTGCATAAAGAGCCATGCGTATGAGACAGCCTTGTACAAACAGTCCATAAGAGACCTTCATTAAGGGTTCCACAAGGAACTCTATAACTGCAGTGCCTCAATTTTGACAGTTCCAATAAGAACCCCTTTAGGAAGCTGTGTATGATTCAAAGAACCCCTGAGGAACCCTGATCCATCTCGATTGTCACCTACAAGTGTTGATGTTTAACAGGATGAAAGATCAGAGATGTGGAAGATCACACGTTAGTACACGTGTCTGAGACTGAGAACCCTCTCGAAGAGAACTGAGAGATTTAGCTCGTCTGAGAAGCAGGGAAGTGAGCGCTGGTCATTCTCCGAGCTCTGCTCCTGGTGGAGGATCTTAAACTGAACGATGGATATTTGGTGGAATTCTTCTTTAAGCACTTCTTCTCCACGTCACCTCGTCACGTCTTCCGTCAGCTGGATCAGTGACACTCATGTTTGTTCTTATTGCAGCTCTTAATGTAGAGATGATGTGAAGATAGTTTTAAGGATTTTATTGTATATTAAACCTGTATGTGCTCTCAGGGTTTCATATGAATGTATATATATATGTGTGTGTGTGTGTGTGTGTGTATATATATATATATATTATATAAATGTAGAAACGTGTGAATGTACATCTCCTTTTCCACTGACCTGGTGATTGATGGTGCAAAACCACAGACAGTTTCAGGAAGGAAACTTTTCAAAAAATGTCTTCTGCACAACGACATCGCTCTCTTTTTGCACGTTCTCGCGGATAAATGACAGTCAGAATAATCGGGAAAATTCTAAAAGTATCTAAAAAATATGTTCTAAAAAGTTGAATGACTTCCATGAATAAAGGTTAAATATTTTTCCTCTAAGATTTTTGGGACAAGACGCAGGCAGGATTTTTGCATTAAGCAGCTGCGGGAATTTCTTCCCTTTTTCCGTCTTTTAAAAGGGAAAAAACAACTGTGAAGAATTTTCCCCTGAACTCTTAGAAATGATTTTCTCTTCCATCCGTTGGCTTGTCCTTCTAGAGAACTCTTTTACAAAAGGTTCCAAATAGAACCCTTTAGAAAGCTTCTCATTTCTTATTTTAAACAACGATGTACATCGTCTCTGTCTAGTCAAATCAATCCAGTTTTATTTCTGTATCACGTTAACAGTGGACATTGTCCCAAAGCAGCTTCACAGTGTATAGAGTCCAGTTAGAAGCGTATTAATCTATAAACATCTCTATAAGTATAAACACATCCACAGATCTCCCTGATGAGCAGCCTGTGGGGACGATGGGGTGGAAAAACTCCCTGAGACGAGAAGAACAGGAACCTGGAGAGGAACCAGACTCACAGGGAACCCGTCCTCATGTGGGGGACACTGGATAGTGCCGTTAGAACTAACCCACATCTACATCCATGTGTTATTTGGTCAAAAAGTCCAGTTGTGTAGCACCAGTTTCACTGTGGTTTAAGAATAAGCTGCTCAGTTTCAACTGATCGCCAACGGAGCCTCGAGCGTAAGACAACTCACGGAAATCCAAGTCTCGATCCACCGCAGCAGAACCGCCCATGCCAGCAGCAGGCCAACGCCGTCCCCACAGCTCCCGGATGCACACACCATTCAAAGAACCCCAGAGGAACCCTGTAGTTAGTAGGAACTCGTTTTTTTTTTACAATTTTAAGATAAAATCAGAACCTGATTTCAAACCTTCTCTGAGATGCAAATGTTCTGTAAATCAAGTGAAAGATGAGGCGTGACAGATCCCTGTGTAACCAGAGTAAACAAACAAATACAGAGAGTTTGACTCGGAGTCACTCAGAGTTTTCGACAGTGAGGGGAAACGCCAACGTTCTGGCTTGTGTTAGCCTGACCAGAGCCAGCGGCTTCAGAGTTTAGAATTTAGCAATCTCTGTGAAACCAAAATCTTGATCCACATACAGCACCTCATTACAGATCCTAAAGTATGTGCACCCCTGACCATCACACTCAGGAGACTGGAACTGATTATAACAGAAATGGGATCTTCCACATGTGATGGTTAGGGGTGCACATACTTTTTGGTTCTGTCCCAGTTGCTTTTCCCTGGGGATCCCAGACGATTCACTTTTGGACTAATTTACATAAAATCTTTTTTTTAATCTCACAACTCTAATTCTTAATTATATGTTTTAAAAGTCAGATCTTTAACTCCTTGTAAGGTCAAAACCAAGAACAATCTTTGGCAAAAATGTAAATATATGAAATGCTGCATGGGGACGAAGAATGTTATTTAAAGTGTAGGTGATGTGGCTAGAATTGCTGAAGTTCATGTTCAGGTGCTTTCATCAGAGGGATCCGTCTGGACGGGTTCAGGCACTGACGGGAAAAGTGCACCGCGTTAAAAACCCAGCATGTATTCCTCAGGGGTTTAAGGTGGCGGAGCTCTCCGTGGTTTCAGCACCATTCCCATGTTGGTGGAAAAGTTGGTGGAGATCCACTGTGGAAGATCTCACAGCATTCTCATGAAGTCTAGTAGTTTAGAGTTTCTCCTCAGACCTTATTGTCTGTCTCGTGTGTTTGGCGTGACGGTGTTGTTCTTGGACTGTCTCTGCCCCCCACTGCAGGGCTCCATCATTAGCAGTCCTCCTCACCCGCCCCGGAGAGCGCCATCTGGCCGCGAGGGTCCTCCTCGTCCGCCCTGCTCCGGCGCCAACCCTTCCTCCTCCTCTTCTTCCACGCTGCTGGGATCGCTCTTCGGCAGCAAGCGAGGAAAACCTCCTCCTCATCCTCCGCTTCTTGCTCCGCCCCCCTCCTCCTCCTCTTCATACCGCCCTGTCCACCCCACCCTCATCTCCCACAAGCCCCACCCCACCAACCTGCACCACACCGCCCAGGCCCACCTCGAGGCCCAGCGTTCCCAGCACTGTTCTCTTCCGCAGAATCCTCCGCCCTATCAGCACCACCATCACTACGACCCGCCTCCCGTCGGGCTCCGGTTCCACCGCCAGCATTCGGGCCACGCCTCCACGCCGCACGGTCACCCTCAACTCGCTCACGGCCATCTTCATCAACATCAACACCAACAGCATCGCCATCAGCACCACCTCCATCACCATCAACTGCGCCACCAACATCGAGAGCAGCAGCTCGCCTCGTCGTCGGCGCCGTGTCCCGTCGGCGCCAAACCCAAACACTGTGGCATCAGCACGGTGGTGTGAGGATTCGACCGGAGCCGGGATAGAGAGTCTGGAGATTCCTGAGATTTCCTCCCAAGTCCTCCTCATGAGAAGCTCTGTGTGTGGAAGGATGAGGAATTGTGATGACAGATAAAGAATCAGAAGGAGGATCGAGGACTACGAGGGGACGTTCCAGTGTCACGATGTAGAACCTCGCTTTTTTTTTCTTTCTTTCTTTTAGGTTCCCACAAGAACAGGAATCCGGGGCGACTGAAGCCCGGACGGCCTCGCACGCAGACGCCCTGACGCTGTATTTATTGATAACGGAAAAGCTTTACGTGTCGTCCTTAGAGATCATTTATAAACGTGCCAATAATCCCTGCGTATGTACTCGGCTCTGTGTGTGACCCGTAGCCTGTGTGTTCTAGTGTTTAGTCTAAAACTGCATCCATTGTAAGATGTTCTCTATACTGTACAAAAAATCTCTATATACATATTCAGAGTTATTTTAAATATAATTATGGTCAAATAGAAATGAGAGATTACAGTAAGCGGTGCAGTCGGGGTCAGACGCGTACTGTACAGGTGTTCGGAGAAATATTTTGGAACTTTAGACGCCGTTGCAATATTCCATAAAAATAAAAAAAACACGTTTTAGAAAGCGGGAGCATCTGCACTCAGCTATACGGTCATAAAGATATAAAGTTTTAAAGATATAAAGTTATAAAGCGATAGAAAAAGTGTACTAGCTGCCTGATGGAGCTCGAAACACAAACCAGGAGCTAAACTGCACTTTTCTGTAGATTTAGATCTAGACTGAGATTTAGACGTAGACAGAGTTCAATACATTTCAGAGTGTGAGACTGCGATGTCCCTCACTGAGCACTTGGCTAATTTTCTTTTTTATCTCGTTTCCTGAGAAGGTAGAAAAGTGACTCGAATTTGAATATGAAGCAATCTTGTTTTTGTTTTCCTCAAAAAAGTGATGCAATCAAATGTTCTCGTTTTTGTAGGAGATATTTGGGTAAAGCTGTAGGTCAGAGCATTAATGTCTGCACAAACTCTACAGAAGTTATGCACAAAACTAAAGAAGGCCAGTGACTGAAAGATGTTTTTCCAACAATGTGCAATATGTTTAGAATTCAAGAGGACGGGGCGTGCCACCTAACTGAAATATTAGTTAATTAATTAATTAATTACTTTTTAAGGGTCGCGATAGGAAACACGTCAGAATTCAGAAATAAATAATGAACTGGATTATAAAATAATCTGTTAATCTTCAAATTAATGCACAAGTTATTTTTCTTTTGTTTTCTTCTTTCTTTCTTTCTTTCTTTCTTTCTTTTTTTACTTTTTTATTTATTATTTTAAATCCTTTATATATTTATTTTTCTTCTTAGTTTTATTTAATTTTCACAGTGGTTTTTTTTTTTTTTTTTTTGGGAAACTTTTTGCCTTTTTTTTTCCTTTCATTTTTTTTCCCATTTTTTAATTTTTCCTGAAAAGTTGCAATTAAATATACATTTACTTGCATTATGCATCAATTCACTGATTAATGTATGATTTTATGATTCAGTCCTGGATTAATTTATTTGTTCATTTCTGAAGTATTTACATTTTCATTTGGAACATTACATTTTCTACTTTGTTTGTTTGTTTTTTGTTTTTTTTATTTTTCTGATCGATAATAATCGATTATTTCCCCCGTTTCGTGGTGCTCCTCGTCCTCGATGTCGGACAACCTTTTCATTTTTTTCCCCATAATAACTTTACTGCAGTGGCTCATAAAAAAAGAAGAAGAAAAAACCTGAACCACTCGCTGGGAATTTAGTGAAATGTCAAGTGTGTGTCTTGTCACCCGTTTGTTTGTTTGTTTGTTTGTTTGTTTGTTTGTTTGTTTGTTTGTTTGTTTGTTTGTTTGTTTGTTTAGTTTTTGTGTCCCAAAAACAGATCAGTGTTACATCGGCAGTTAAGTGCAATCGTGAAAAAAAAAGAAATTCATTCTGCAGCTTGTGTTGTTTCTGTACGACATTCAGGTGAACAAAGCGACAGTTTATGCAAATCTCCTTCCTTCCAGACGACGGGGAATCTTTTTTTACAGAATGTATTTCAGGCGATGAAACGTAGAAGCACATGAAACCCGTTTCGTACTGAAGCACGCGGACGCCTGCGGGCGGATAAATCAATAAAAATGTCGGACTGTGTTTTTTTTTTTCTAAGTGAAAACAATAATTTTCTAAAGCCTCGTTCCGTTCAGACGGCAGGTTTGTTCCTCAGAAGGAATCCGGTTGTTTTCGGGAGTGTGTAGAAAATCTCACGGTTCTCTCTCTGTCTCTGCGTCATCATCCTGAGAACCTCGTGACAACAGCATGATCATGATGACGATGAAGATGATGATGATGGCGAGGACTCGACTGTTCTTCAGCGGCCGGCCGTGAGATTTCACTCTGAGCGCTGCGCGGAGCCGAGACGTCTCGTTTCACTGTGAGCTGATGGACACTCGAGCTGGACACGAGCCTCGTTTTATTATCCTCCTCCGTTTGTTTGTAGCCTCGATGTTGAACTAGCCGTTGTACTGCGTTGTGTTTCTCTGAAGTGCAGCATGCAGATCACCTCACATATCCATCATAGAAAAAAAAGGAAACGAGAAAGAGGAAGGAAGTGAGACGTGAAAAGTGAGGACCGCCCGTTCGGCCTTCACGAGTCCGTCTGTCCGTGTGACGAGGACGAGTCTGAGGAGTCCTCAGTGTCCGTAACGTGGATCAGATGATGATGATGATGATGATGGACGGTTTGTGTGCTGCGTCTCTGTGTGTGTGTTTAAGACAAGCGGACTGTTGGACACGTTCACCGCTTCTCGCGCCGAGCCAGCGGACCGCTGCTGTTCCACAGAGAGAAAACTCCAAGCTGGAGGTTTGAGGGAAACGCTCTCATCTTGGTATGCAGTCTGTTTGTAAGTGCTTCAAATCTGAGTAATGTCAAACTGTGACAATGTTGAGAAATAAAGCGACGTTAAACATCACGTGAAGACTGCTCCAGTTTCTCAGAAAGGTTTACGATGCTTGAGAGGTTTCACTCTGGCTTTGGTGCATAGTTCCTCAGGAGGAAAAAAGTTCAGAAAGGCTTTCACTGGAACCTTTTCAGGAATCTTTGCTTTACTCAGAAGCTCTAAGGGTTCCTGCAGAGCGGGCAAACTAAGAACCCATGATAATTCAACGATTCCTAAATGGCATGTCTGCCAAACAGGATTACACAAAAACTACCAACCTGATTGGCATGAAATTTGGTGGAAAGTTGCAGCGTGGGCCGAGTTAGAACCGAGATCCGACTCACGTGGCGGCTCCATGAATTGCTAATGTTGCAAGAATAGTCCAGTAGAACCCTTTAAAAATGACAAAGCTTAAAACCTAAACCTACAAGCCTTCAACTGTCAGAAGAACCTCTGAGGAACCTTTAAATAAGTCCAAAGTGTTCAGCTCTCATTCTAGTGATAAGACGTTAAGTAGAAAAAGCGGTTTAAAGGTTCTGTAGAGACCTCAACAATAGAAGGTTTGCTTTCACTACTTTAGAAAGCCATTTATCATTAAGCAGAGAACCCTCACGGTTCTACCTTTATTAGTCTCACTGACGTTTCTGAGTAATTCGTAGTCGGTAGCAGAATGGGTTTAAGGGGGTTCTTATCAGAAAGGGTTCTAAGTAGAACCTTTTAACAAAAGCTACTTTAAGCTCTTTAACTTTCCAAAGAACTCTTGAGGAACTGTGTACTTTCCCCATTCCTCAGTTTGGGGGAAGCTTTAAAGGCTTTCTGCAGAACCCGGCACCAGAGTGCTTCTCTTTCAGAAAGATAAACCGGTACTTATCCAACGAACCCGCAAAGACTCTGTGAGTTTCACCAAAGTTCCTGAGGAACTCATAGTTCCTGAATAATCAGATGAAAGAACCGTTCTGGTCTAAGAGTGTGAGTGTGTATTAACTGAGTGAGGAACACACACACTCACAGCCCAAACTGCCCATTACTTTCTTCTAGAAAAATACTTCTGAGAACCTGTCAGGATCTCACTACTTCTTACACTGTTAGAAACAGTTAGCAGAACCCTGGGGCAGTAAGAGCTCCCGGCATCTGAAAATGGTTCTACGAGGAACCCTTTCTGTAGAGGTCTTTAAAGGTTCCCCAGAGCACCCAGTGAAGAGACACGCTAAATTTTCGAACATTTATTTTGATCACTTTTCGGTGACACTTTAAGCTCAAAATGTCCCTAAAACGAGGATAATCATGGAACTGATCTGAGGGAATTTCACAAAATATTCAAATTGTAACTATTTATTAAACATTATAAATCTAATCAATAAATATTAGACACGTAGCGCCACTAGAACCAACATTACAGCACCCTTTACTGGTTAGTGTGTGGTAGTCTAGTTAACCTTTAACTACAGAGCCGTCACACTGACGTGCATGTCCCACCAGGGGGCAGCAGAGAAACAGAAACCTTGGGGAGTTTTCAGGCCGTCAAAATGATCCAGACAGAACTCCGAGCAAACTTTCAACAACTTTTCAAAGATTTATGTAACAAAACAGAAAGTGGGAAATCAACAGCCAATCAGATTGCAGCATGTCGAGGGCGTCGTCTTTTAAAGCTGAACTTAGTTAAGCGGCCATGTTTGGATCTGACGTCAGATAATGTTAGCAACGACGTTTTAGAGTGAAAAACTACAAAGATATGAACACACACAGACCGAAAGAGAGAGAGACAGTATGGAGTGTAGACAGACAGACAGACAGACTATAGATAAATAGAGAGAGACAGACAGATAGACAGACAGACAGTCAATTGATTGACGGACGGACGGAGGGAGATAGGCGATAGATAGATAGACAGACGGACAGACGGACAGGAGGTACGGTGTGCTGTATTTCAGCAGTTGAATCATGTGAAGGTTAGCGGTTGAACCTTAACAGTTGACAGTAATAAAATCAGTGGGTTGCGATGGAAGGATGGAGGGATGACTAAAAGAACCGAAGGGGGAAATAGATGAGTGTCATTAGTGTGGAAAGCAGTGTAGTGCTGTACGTCTGCACAGGAATCCATAAAGTTAGTTTCGTGACTCGACATTAAAAGACGGAGCAGCGGTGCAATCTGTGGCTTCTCATGGGAGGATGGAGGGATAAGACAGAAAGAGAAAGTGGAGAAAGAGGAGCAGAGAAACAGTTATGCTACATTTCTGTGAGGGACGAGAAGCTAACTGCATTTACCGACTTCAGTGGCTGGAGACGAATCTCTCAGAGCAGTTCACACTCGGGAAAAAGAACTGAGGCCAATGGGAGAAAAACGAAGGATGAAAATAAACAGACGCTGTGATGGAGCGATAAAGACATGGAGCGCTCAGTGGTGTTGCCCAGAACATGTCCTGTTAAAACTACAGAAACTAATGATGAACGACGTGGGGGCAGTCTGAAAAATGTTCCTATTCAAAGTCTATGGGGGAAATGGATGGATAGAGGGATAAAAAAAAGAGGGATGTGAGTGGAATATCACAACCAAAATTTATCAGAAGACCTGTGTGGGGGACAGGACCCAGGCACCAAAGTTAATTTAAATAATGTTTTTGAATATATTTAATTACAGCCAACCCTCAACTCCCGACCTGAATCCGTCCCGAGACTCTGTTTGTGACCCGATTTGTTCGCGACCCGAATCAGTGTTTCCCATTGAAATGA
>JAQMCW010000015.1:256136-270696 GCA_030068335.1 Chrysichthys cranchii | reverse complement strand
TGTACAGAAGAGCGGCAGAAAATCCCCAAATCCAGGTGTGAGAAACTTGTTGCATCATTCCCAAGAAGACTCCTGGCGGTATTAGCTCAAAAAGGAGCTTCTTCTAAGTACTGAGCAAAGGGTCTGAATACTTACGTACACGTGATAGTTCAGTTTTTCTTTTTTAATAAATTTGCAAAGAATTCTATAATTCCATGTTTGTGCTGTCATTATGGAGTTCTGAGTGTAGATTCATGAGGATAAAAATTAATTTGATTGATTTTAGCATAAGTCTGCAACATTACAAATGGTGAAAAATTTAAAGGGTTCTGAATAATTTCTGAATGCAATGGATATTCCATAAATAATACATATTTTATTAAATCATGCTTTTTCAGAGATGTGTGCTGTCTGAGATCTGCTGCAACATATTTCATGAGGACAAGAAGTGTGTTTTACCAGCTAGTCTTCACCATGGACTTCATCATTATTCAAAAGCGATTTGTTGTGAAACCATCATGAAAGGTGGTAATAAATAATTTCCTGGATATCTGTCTAAGAGCATGACAGCATGGCCAAACAAATTAGGAATCTAATTCAGAAAAACACACATGAATTAATTAGTCTAATTATTCCAGAGCTTGCCATGCTTTGTCAACCTGGTGACTGTTGAATTCAGTACACAAATAAAGGAATAAATCTCTGCATTATAAACATTATAAGTTATTAATCATAGCAATTCTGAAATAACACTTACATATGGGTCAAAGATATAAATTGTGTTAAAACTGTTAGAAAAGAATTATTATGCAATAAGAATTAGTTACGGATCTCATTTATAACACTGAACAGCAATTTCATAGTTTTATTTCCCTGTTGACATTTTGTAGTCAACACATGCTGACATCATATTTATGCTGGTGAATGATTTGATGTATAATAACTGCATTAAAATGCACAGACATCACATATTTAATGTGTATTTTATAATTATACGTTACGTATTGTGGTATCTGATTTTAGGCAACAATTCAAGGACATTGCTCAGAATCACGAAATCAAACACTCGCAAGATATAATAAAGATTATAATACTGAGGATTGAAGATTAAGATAATGTGTGATGGGGAAATTCAGGAGTCGTGCTCGACACATCATGCATGTACTAGGAAAACCCAAAGCATTCACTCATTCAGCCACACATGACCTCATTTTAACATACAAGCATCAAGTTCCACCAGCTTCATCCTAAAAATCCACACATAATTACATGCACACCTTTTTTGGGGTTTAAGCAACTCAAAAAGCATCACCACACCTACCATTCCTGCTGCGGCTCGTCGATGACCAGCAGGATTTTGAACTTCTTGGCAACGGAGACGGGTGTCTGCTCAACCAGCCCTGCTGAGGCTGCCGTTTGCTTCACTACATTGGTGATGGAGCTGAAGAATCCTGCACCTGAGGACTGGACAGAAGGGTTCCTCTCTGGGTTTGGGTTCGGGCTCGGAGAAATCTGAGGAGCCGATTCAGACACCGCCCCAGGTGGAGGAGGCTGGGGAGCATCAGATTTCTGCAGGTCTGATAGGTAACCATTAGGCAGGTTGGAGATGAAGGTGCTGTCAGAGAGACGGCGGCGCAAGTAGTTCATGGCTGTGGATGAGGATGAAATCTAAAATCCTTATCCAAGATGGAGGAACTGGCACTGCAGAATATGTGTGAGCTTTTCGAGAGATTATCACTCCTCAGAATGGAATGGGTTTCCTCTTTGCGTCTCTGTGTTTCCTCTCGACTCACGATGCCTTGGGATGCTGACGTCGCTCATCCTCATCCACCAATCACACACTTCTAAAGCCTGCAGGAGACGAGAAGCTCTGCTCCCTCCCTCCATCCTCTTCCCCCATTTTACAGCCTCACAACCACCATGGCTTTCAGTCTACTGCACTGTGGTGGTGCTGTCAGATAGATAGATAGATAGATAGACAGACAGACAGACAGACAGACAGACAGACAGACAGACTATGGGAGTTTCCAGAGCCTGTATTTGAAATAAAGTGGAGACAGAGAGATGTGATCGTCTCCGAGCCAAAAGAACACAAAGGGGCATGGAATGTGATGTCAGATTACAAGATCACAATAAACATATACAAGATAAATTAATTATCAGTATGCATCACTAAGATGTCATGTGTATGGCAACTCATTTTATTCTGTACCAGTAAATGTTAAACTGTATTGAGCTCCTCTTTTATTAAACCAAAAAATAATGTGCTGACAACTGATAATTCTACACAGGATCCATTTTATACACACATTTTATACATGTTTTGTCTGAACATCAAGAATTGTTCAAATTGTGGATACAGAAATGTAAAATGCACTGTTTTATTTAACCACCATATAGATTAAATCCTAAAATTTTAGACATTTAAGTCTACAGACCACCTTACATATCCTTAAAAACTTCAAATTTTATATTATGTTCATATTAAAATTGCGTTAAACCTAGTACACTTTATTTTCCTGTTGTGAACGTCACAGCTGCTGTCCAAACCCACAGCACAATAGACAGTGGGCTAATTTTATAAGATGTTTAGCTAGCTAACCCTAACCCTAGCCCGGTTTTTATTTTATTTTTTTTATTTTTTTAAGAAATAACGGTAATTTTCAGTATTTATAACTGTACAACGGTGCTTTACTTGTTTGTTTTCCAAATATAAACCTGTTTATCTGTCAAATTTAATTCAAATATTAGTGTTTGGTGTAATGTTTTGGTGCAGTTAGCCAAGCTAGCCTCAGCTCCTGTTCCACTTTGAACGAAGCCTCTTAAGCAGACAGGAGGCTTCTGAGGTAAACCAGCCGTCTGCATGCTAGCTGGGTGAGACGAGCACTGAGTGGCTTCGTTGCAGCAGGTTTAACGTTCAAATCTTTGCTAATTACATTATTCAGTAACTACATTTGCTGCTAAGACCTACTGTAAATAGTCAGTTGTGTGATTTATACCTATATCACGTCTTCTGGCCTTTGCGAAAGAAAACGAGTCAAAGCTGACAAGCTAGGTCACTTTTTCTAGTTCGGCTAAGCTAGCTAGCTACGAACTGGGCTAGCTAGCTAGCTTTTAAGCTAAATGCTTCTTACGAGAATGGACCTTTTGAGCCACCAATTTATGGATAAAATGAACAATAACATCGGAAGACTTCACTACGATTCTTATGATGGTGAGTGGTTGTAATGTTAGCGGTGCTATTAGCTAGTTAGCTAAACAATAAACATTAGCGATGGTTAGCTAGCTAGCTGTATAACACGTATGTAGCGCGTTAAGACTTCTAGAAGTGCTGATAAAATGTATGTTGGTGAATATTAATATGAAAACGCAATTTAAACGGTTGTTCTTTTTTGTTTCCAGGACGTTTCCTCTGTTTTGTTTTTGCTGTTGGGTTTTGAAATGTTTAGCTAGCATGCAAGGTTTCCCCAAATGTATTGTTTCCTTCTTTGGCTTCCACCTTTTTTTAAACGTACTCCAGAATATTCGCTTTTATTAGGACTAAATATTAAATTCATACTTTCAGTTTATTTATCATGCGGAGTTTAGCTTACAGTGTCGCAACTCTCAGGTTTAGTAAGATGAAGTGACACTGGACATCCAGTGGTCATGCATCTGTAATTGTTTTACTGTTGGTCTGTTTTTTGTGTGTTAGATGATTCCGGGGACTCCAAGATGCACACACTGTCCTCTTCCACAGGAAACAGCAGGACAGGGACACCGATAAGCCCGATTAAAAGGAAGTTTGATGATGTAGAAGTGGGGAGCGGTCAGGAGTACGAAAATGAACAAATGGCCAAGATGAGCTGCCTGCTGTCCTCTCACCTGTACGTTCAATGTTGTGATTGTAATGAGTCTCTTTATTGCCGACTCTGATGGGCAGCAGCTCCACGTGCTGGAGGAAGTCACTGCATTGTCATGAGCATATAATTCATATCAAAATGTTTTATATGAAGGGAGATATTCTGAAGGCAATTGAAATTGAAAATAATTAATTATTAATAAGTAAATGTTTGGTAAAAGGACATTTTTAATTGCTGCAACACCATTTATATATTTACAAAATTCTATTATTATTTACAAATGAAGCAGTGGTACTGAGGAGTCAGAGACGCAAGGAAAGAGGACACAGATGGAATAACTCGCTTAGATTACTGTAAATATCATCAAGAAGAGAGTTTACACCAAGAACAAAGAAGTGTATGTGTGGACAAACTGTCGATCAGTAATTGGTTGTTGGTAAAAGTGGTGATTTGCATGAACCTGCATTCGCAGCTCTTATAAATAGCAGCTGTGATGTGAGCTGGAGCGCTGTACCGAGCACAGATTTATAACTAGGCTCTTTTTAAATGAAGTTGTTACAGGGTCTAAACAGTCCCCTATAGTGTTCATGTCACTGCTTTATTGATGTCTTGATGTTCACAGTACCTGAGCTGCTTCACAGTTCTGTACTAAAGTGGCTATCTCTGACTTTTATCTTGCAGAATACAGAAACTACTTTTGGAAGTTTAATTCAAACTGTTTGTGCTGCACCTTACGTCCTGTTGTATTGGTTTTAAGGGGCAATCCAGCAGATGGAGACACCAGGCCAGAACCCTGGACTCACTGCCACAACCCATTCGAGCATGCTTCCTCTGCTATAAGTGGGCTCCACTCTGGCCGCCTGTATTCCCCATTCCACTTCTACGCCATGGAGCAGCCGCTGGCTCTGACCAAAAACAGCACAGACACGTCCAGGTCCTCTTTTCTCCCTTCACTTGGCTCTACAGAGCGACAGCAGGTCAGTTATTAGGCATTAAAGAAAACCTGTGACTGTCTAAACTGCTTTTATAGAAAAGTAGTGAATCAGAATCCAGAATTCAGTAACAGTGGTAAAATGAAATAACTGCTGTTTATATATTTAATGTTGCTCAGAATCGTCCATCGGTGATCACCTGCGCGCCAGCGAGTAACCGCACGTGCAGCTTCTCAAACTGCCACATGTCTCCTAATGGCTTCTCCGCTGCCATCAATAACGTCAAGAGCAAAGCTAATGGTAAGGACTGATGTTTCATACATGTTTCATGTAATTTTTTTAGTTAAGAAAATGAAGTAGTAAAGAAATGGGGGAAAAAAAACGCAATGAGCAAAAAATGTAAGTTATGAATATTATATATGGGGAAAATTTTTGCACATTTTAAATTTGCATGTAAAGCAACACAATGTTTTCATGCTACATGTGGCCTTTAGTCTCTGCCATGTTGGTCAGAATTTTTTGTTACTTCCACCTCTAGAGAACACCTTGTACCAATCACATGTAACACATCACACACGTAAAGAACTGATTGATTTTTGCCTGGTTCTCATTTGCATTAAGTTGAAAATTCACCATCTCAATTTCACTTACCTCGGTGAAGTCACTCCTATTAATCTGGGCTGTATGATATCATATCCAGCAGTGGATTGACATCTTTGTGAAAACAAACTGACAGACATCTACTGTATAAATAATTTACGATAATAACTAATCGTGTTGGATATCTTGATGATTTAATGTTTTTACACATCATAACATACAGCAATTTAATAATAGCACATGAAAGACAGAATTTCTGAATTAAAAATAACACTTATTTAACAGTGTTGTCTGTAAGCAGATCTTCACTCATTTTTAATTGCAAAAATTATCACCTTAGCAAGGTAATTCAAAACTGATTGTTAAACAAAAAAATAAAAACAAAGTTAATTAATGTGAGCTAATATAGGGTTTATAGAAATTAGGTGGAGCCAATGAAATCAGCATGGAACTTTTGTGTTATGTAGCAAGTGTTTGTGATAGTTCATGTTAGGTAACTAGATTCATGTTAGAAGGCTAGCATGGTAATGAGCACAAAGTCTCACTGTTATGGTCACACTGGCTTCACTCTTGTTTGTAGTTGCTGTCTGACTTCATTCCGTATTTGTCGTTAGCAGTCCCGCCCAGTCACTAGCCGTTTGTTGCTTTTATCGGAAACAGTGAACAGCATCCAGCCACTAGCAACCTGCTTGTCTTTCTCATGTATCTCCATGTAAATTCATACAAACTGAATGAGAGTGAAGTGAAATTCACTGCAGTGGAAACACAGGCAGACATGAGGACACACCCAAATTCTTGTTCCCCCTTGTGTTTCATGTGATATTCAATGATGATTTAACAAAAATAAAATTGTGAGTCGCACTAGTGCACCCAGTTATAAAATTTACTGTCTTTGTTTTTCAGTACAGTGGAACCTCTGGTCACGAACAGAATCCATTCCGGGATTCTGATTTGTTCGTGACCCGAATCAATGTTTCCCATTGAAATGAATGTAAATACAATGAATGTGTCTCAGCCACAAAACATGTTTTTAAAGTGTATTATGGGTTTAATGTGTGGCAGTAAAACATGGAATAAAATTTAAATAACCTTTAATTATAGAAAAATAAACCTAAACGAAATAAACAGATGATTTTAATGCACGTTCCCTTTGCGGTGGAGACGTAGTTGCTGCCGTAGGTGGATGGTGGCGGAGGGATACGGAGGCGCTTTTCATGTTTTGCGATTCTTTCTTTCTTTACTTCAAGTGTTCTATGCTTAGGCTTCTTACTCTAACTACCATTTCCACTTTTCACTTTCTTGGGACCCATAATGAAGCTTATAGAGCAAAAATGCAGAGAAACACAATGGAAAAAATGGTGTGTGTGCTTACTGAGTTTTAAGCAGACAAAAAAAAAAATCCAAGACTTACTGTAAACAACCAAGAAAACGAACCTTGCATGAGTTGGGGGGGGGGTGTTACTGTTCCGCCAATGAATGCACGTTTGACCGAGACCGATTAAAGGTACATGTGTGTCTTTTGTTAGGTACGCAATACGCAAACACAAAATGGGAAAACATTGGCGCGTACGAAGCAGAAGGGGAAAATGGGCAGGGCTGTGTTTGTTCGGCACCCGATTGTGTGGTCGTGACTAGATGTAAAATTTTGGCTGATTTTGTGATCGGGAACCGATTTGTTCATCTTCGGAGGCGTCCATGACCAGAGGTTCCACTGTATTTGTCAAAAGAGTGCTGTTAAAATTTAGGGGTCAATTGATGTTTTCTGGGTCAATACCGATAGAGATTATCAGTAATCATGCACACCAATATTTGGTGCTTGTGCTTATTTACCATGAGTTTATATGCTGGTAGTTTGAAAATGTACAAGCATTTAATTCTTACTCAGCTTATATTAAATGAACGCAATATTTTATATTGGAGAAAAAAGTACTTTGAACAAAAACTATGTGAAATATGTGCTGAGGACAGTTGTGTGTGTGTGTGTGAGAGCAAAATTATGACAATGCATTGTCCTTTTTCCCAGCTGTGTTGTCCTGTTCTTACCTTTCCTCTCACCTTGGAAGCGAATGCAAAGGCTGCTTCATTTCCATGTTTCTCACAAACAGTGAAAAGCAAGTTTGATTGGATTTATTCGACACTGGGCCAGACTACAGAAGTGTGGGGTAAAAAAAATATTTTATCGGCAAGGAAACTGGTTTAAGTGTAAGAAAAATGCTGAATATCAGCTTCAATTATTGGCTGATTTCTATTTACAAATAATTAGAATTCTAAAAGTAAAAAATGTTTGTCATGAATGGACATGCACACACACACAGCCATCAGCCATAACATTAAAACCACCTGCCTAATATTGTGCAGGTTTCCCTTGTACCGCTAAAAGAGCTCTGACATGTCGAGCGATGGACTCCACAAGACCTCTGAACCTGTGCTGTGGTATCTGGCACCAAGACCATAGCAGGAAATCCTTGAGGTTCTGTTGGTTCTGAGGTGGGGTCTCTATGGACTTGTCAGACTTGTCTGTCCAGCACACACTACAGATGGAGATCTGGGAAAATTTTGGAGGCCAGATTGGAATTAACACCTTGAACTCTTTGTCCTGTTCCTCAAACCGTTCCTCAACAGTTTTTGCAGTGTATCAAGGCATGTTATCCTGCTGAATGAGGCCACTCCCATTAGGGAATACCTCCCCCGGTTTGTCTTCTCCCCAAGCTACATCCTGGTGCCACCTCTTCCTTAGATAAGTGACACGCGCACCCAGCCGTCCACGTAATGTAAAAGAAAACATGATTCATCAGACCAGGTCACCTTCTTCCATTGCTCCATGGTCCAGTATTGATACAGTTACACAGCTCCATACACGGCAAGCTGAGATCCACTGTGTGTTCTGACACCTTTCTATCAGAGCCAGCAGTAACTTTTTCAGTAGTTTGTGCTACAGCAGCTCTTCTTTGGGACCAGACGAGCTAGCCTTCACTCCCCAAAATTCATTAATGAGCATTGAGTGCCCATGACCTTGTCACCAGTACTAACCACTGCATACCAGGCACACCCCACAAGACATGCTGTTTTGGAGATGTTCTCACCCAATGGTGTAGAAATCGCAGTTTGACCCTCGTCAAAGTCACTCAGATCCTCATACTTGCCTGTTATTCCTGCGTCTAACACATCAACTTCCAGAACTGACTGTTCACCTGCTGCCTGATATCAGATCGTGTGTGTGTGTGCGTGTGAGAGAGAGAGGGGTAAAATGAACCTGCTACCTTAAACACCATCTGAACATTCCTGTCTCTCTCTCATTAGCCAACGCTGTGTGCGATCCAGTGATTGAGGAACATTTCCGTCGTAGTCTGGGGAACATCTACAGGGAGCCGGAAGTGGCATCTAACTCTGTCTCCATCACCGGCTCGGTGGATGATCATTTCGCCCAGGCGCTGGGAGACACCTGGTTACAGATCAAAGCCAAGGGCAGTGGCTCCGGGAGTCCAGAGTCCACTTCATAAGGTTCTCCAGAGAACATGTCTGAACCTTATGGGTTGGTTTGTCCTGGGTTTAACTCCTTTCACACCAAGGCTGAGCTCAAAAATTATTATTATTATTATTATTATTATTATTATTATTATTATTAAGGTAAACAGGCTCTCTTCCATGCCCGATAGTTTGTTTTTAATTTTACTAGGCTTTAGATTGGATCAATAAATGTGTAGTTTATTACAGGTCACTAATTTTAGTTTACTGTAGAAAAATGACTTCCATTTAAGCACTGACATAGATTTCTCTTTTTCCCCCCTCAACGGCCATCATGAAAACAATTTTTGACCATTAGCATCTTATACAGGATCATGTTGGATCACAAACTAAAACGGATCAGTTGTGTAGGAATGATGACCCCAAATTTAAAGCGGTAGTATGTAATGTTTTTAAACCTTTCCACTTGGACTTTCAGCCATTTTACACCATGTGAGTCACTATTAAGGTCTGATTTATACTTAACTGTAAATGTATTTTATTTATTTTATTTTAAAACGAAGCAAAAAAAGGTTTTAATGGGTAAGCGAGTAGCTGGTGTGAATTCCTTTAAAATCACAGTCTGTGCTGCTGTGAATTATAGACGACTGTTTGAGCAAAAAGTGAGTGTGTTAACTTTGGGATTGGGACAAGACCAAAACACTCGACTCGGAATAAAAACCAGTGCGAAATCTTAAACAGCACAACTGGATGTGTGTTCGCCCTCGTATCGGGAGATCACAAGTTTGAATCCCTGCGATGCCAAAGCCTTCACAGCCAGGCACTTAAACCGAAAACCCCAGCTCCTGGGATGATGGAAGTCAATGTGGCCCTAGCGATGATCTGCTGTGGAAGCCCCTGATGGGAGCGGTCCAAAGGGAGGAAGTAAAACACTACGTTTTTAAAATCTTTAACAGTGCTTTTGCATGTTATTCTGTTTGTTTAATCTGAATCACTGAATTTGGCTCTTTTGCTTCTTTTTCAGTTTGGCACATAACTAAACAAAGCTAAACAAACCCCCAACAAAACAGAATATGAGGCGTGTGTAGGGCTGAAAACGTCTTCATAAGAACTCTTTCATTCACTGGTTAGAAATACAGCAACGCAATAAAGTTAAACAAATCCGTTAGATATGTTTGTTTTTTTGTGGGCAGTTAGAATCAGTCCTTGCAGTGAGTTAATTCAGAGTCGAACCACTTTCTCACAAGAGTAACAAAGTCATTGTGATGTTGCTCTCTGACCTGAGCATGATCGCTCCATTGTGATCTCATGTGTCTGAAAAACTGCACTGAGGGGGAGAACATAACAGGGTTCGGTTCAAACACAAAATATCGCAGAGCAGTGTTTACTCTACATTAGGGTTTGCTTCATGCCACACTGCCCCCTAGTGACAGCACTGTTTACATTTTATGTGCATTCATAGACTTGCGGAGCCATAAATCTGATGGAAAAAGGGGCGGAGCTGTGTGATGGAACATGTATTTGCATTGTAGTTTTCCTGCAGTGTGTATAAACATCTGAACCATTACAAACACCTTTATAACAGATATTTAAGATGAAACAGTGCCTTGTTTAGTGTGATTCTGATACATGAATAGGTGAGTTGTGGTCCGAAAATCTGAGAAACTTGTACAGGACTTGGTGTGAAAGGTTAAACATTTTCAAACAGTATCTGATGTGAGCAAATGTCAGTCATGGAGATGTTTTGTATTTTTTTAAGGCTGCCAAAGACCCTATCTACTATTTTGAACATTTGCTGTAGATTTATCCGTTTTAAACGTGAAAATTTTTGGATTTAAGACCAAAAAAAAGCAACCTACAATCTGAGGGAATCGGGCGATTCTGTTATCAGATGAATCATGTTTTGGAGTTTTCAAAATTCTTCATAATTACACAAATTCTTAAACCTGAAATATATCCAGCATCCTGGGCTTTGGACCGAGGATATGTTTAACTTTTCATTTCTAATACACACTCCTTACCCTTACAATCACACACACACACACACACCATGTCTGTTTTATTTGTAATCTTTATTCTGCTTAAATATGTACTTCAAATAGCTGGTATCTATTACACACAGACTTCTATCTTTATACCGTTCATTCTTAGTTTTATTTTTTAATCAGTAACGGTTTTAGAAAGTCCTGCTGCTGGAACAGTGTACTCAATATATTTTTTTAACAAATGTCTTTTAGATATGATGGCACCATGCTTCAAAGCACAGCCTCTGGAAAGGCATTTACATGCAGTATACACAGCTTTTTAGATGATTTCAGTAATACAGATTTATAACGCTTTTGACATGACTGAGCAAGACGAACAGCAGCTTTTCTTTATTATACTGCCGTGGTGTTCTACAGTTTTTATTATATTTGTGTTCTACAGTTTTATTTTATTTGTCGTTGTGGGTTTTTTTGTTTGTTTGTTTGGTTTTTTTTTCTTGTTGGTTTTTTTCCCCCCAACAAACACAGTGCCTCTGATAGGTCCTGCTTCTGGAATAGCCATGTGCTGATGTCTAGTTTTCATAATTCATCACACTAATTACATTACTGTTTTTAAATAAACAATTCTGTTTACTGCATATTTTTCTTATGCAGTAAAAAGAATTTACTCTGTGATGGATATAATCGAGTGCAAACTGGCCTGTGGATGGAAAGAAAAAAAACCTCTGCATTTTAATGAGTCATTACATCTTTTTGCCAACAATAAAATGGCGATGAGCCAATCCACATGTGAATCTTAAGCGATTGACAACTGATGTTCTCATGTCATGTTAGTTAGCATGTTCATATCGACTTGAGAGATGCGACTGTTTTTAAAATGCTTAAAGCTAAATAGTCCTGTTTCTAACTCTCGTATCTACCAGTTTTACATATTATTAAAATTGTATAATGATAAAATTATTATTTTAACAGTAATGACGACGATAAGGTAGTAACCGACAACCCCAGTGGGACTGCATGTTATTGCTCTTTTGTTGAGTAATCAGTGCTGTTGGTGGATATGCATGTGTGAAACACAACACACTAGATAACTTGATGGTATAAATCAAGACAAGACCTTTTTACTCGTCGTCTTCCCCCAACCCCCGCACAAACTTTGGCACTCAGTGAGAAGAACAGTCTCGATTGTGTGACATCACATTTCTTTAAAATCAATATTAAAGCACAGCAGTCCTTATCCTTAGTGTATCAACCTGTTAGCTAACTCACATTCCAGCTATGATCATGTCCGGTCTGGTTTTCCTCTCCCCGGGCCTGACGCCTGATGCTCACTCATTTGCACCTCTCTATTCTTGTTTCTTCAGCTGCAAGTCGAGTTTGGAATGTCGAGACTCATAACCATGCACCAAGAAGTTGTTTTTTCTTTCGATAATCACTTGACTGCCATGAAAGCATCATTATGATCATAAATGAGCTGGGAGGGAGTTTCCATGTTAACAATTTACATTAAAGTGACATGGCTGTTTTCAGTCGTCTTCAAATCGCTTAATTGTCAAGTTTTTGTCGATTATGAACACAGATTTCACCGTCATGCTTAAATCATTTATTCATTTCAGTTATACGCTAATTTAATGAACATTTTGTTGAGCTCATTTTCATTTAAAGAAAAAGGAAGTCCAAAATAAAAAGTTTTATTAGAAAGTTTTATCTGAATAAAAATTCAGTTAGGACAAAAGAAATGGCACTCTATAAGAAGAGGAGTATGTGAGTGGAAGTTGTCTTTGATAGTATTTTCACTTGTTTGTGATGAGTGTTGTTTAAATTCAGAGTTATAGCATGGAATGGGTTATTAGCTCATTGCTTTATTGAGCATCAGAACAAAAACGCTCAAGGGCCTGTTTAAAGTATTAAGATATAAAATGAAAAATAATAATTTAATTAATATTTTAAAATGATTCAACATGTAGCACAATGTTTCTACCATGCCAAAGCAATTATTAATTCCACCAAGGTTTTCTGACTTCCCTGCATTTTTTTTCTGTAGCAAAAACACTCTGAACTCTTGTGTAATATAAAATGACCATCGTTACGCAGTGCGTGATGAATGACCAGTTTTTAATCTTGATTTTGACTTAAAGCTTCACATTTATCTTCATATTTAATATTCATTTCACATGCTTATCTTTAATTTTCTCTGTTTTGTTTTGTTTTCTTGAAAAAAGTTGATCTTTTTTATTTGAGGAACTGTCAGTTGACTGCCAGAACAGTTTGGGGAAAAGTCTAAATATTATCCGGAGGTTTAAGGAATTTCAGAATCACGTGTACGACGAAGTTAGTGTGTTGTACGTGATTAAAGAGGTAAAGGGGCTGTGTCCTCGCTTTGTAAGAGTTCTCCAAATAGATAGTGAGAATATTATAGCTAGTTTATATGTAATTCTATTTACTTATCTGCCTGTTTTTTTTTTCTTACAAGTGCCACTTTTATATTCATTAAACATGAGAAAATAAATAAAACATCTTTTAACAAACTTGTCTAATGATTGTTGTTATTGAAGGGGACATGGCCAGCATACTTGTATGACTCAAACTTTGGTTAGGGTTAAAGTTAGTTTTATTGTTTTATTTCATGTCATGAAATGTCATGTTAAGTCATGAAAGTCTGTTTAGCCCCAAATGTTAAGTGTACATATCTGTTTCAGACACTATCTGGAACGTTCTGGAAGCTGCTATGTTGGGAAGCCGGAGTCACGTCTCCCTTTAACACACTTCTTGGTCACTGCGTCACAATAATGTAAAGATGCTTCCATTTTCCACTTCTTGCCACTAGGGGCAATATATTGCACCTGGGTAACTAATCAATTACAGTTCCCTCTGTTGACAAAGGTTATAAGTTTAACATTTTCAGATATTACAACAGTCTATAAATTTCACACACCAAACACTGGATGAAAAGATTTATTAATTCTCTTTGTACATCTGTGCATGAAACATAATTCCCTATAGATCAATTATTAATTTCTTAAAGATATTTTGAGGGCAATGTTTTCCGTCACTGAGGACCTGCGATTTAGGACGAGTTCAGCCAGCACAAAAGGGGCGAGAGACAAACAACATAAAATGAAAAGAAATGTAGATAGAAATGCATTTTGAGAATGTTATGGGTGAGGGAATGATCGCCTGATGCCCCAAGCCTCCAAAAACAAACCACTTCAGCTCATACTGAGTGAAATAATCACTTAAAGACTTAAGATCAAATACTTGTTGAGAGAGAGGTGAGCAAGTGTGTGTTAAAAAGAACATTAATTAATTTCCAGGTCCAGGAGCAACTGAATTCAATTCAATTTTATTTATATAACACTTTTAACAGTGGCCTTTGTCACAAATCAGTTTCACAGTATATACGGTCCAAATAATAGCTTATTAATCTTTAAACATGTCCAGAAGTATACACAGTACTAAGCAGGAGTCTGCTCAATCTCTCCTAGACTGCATAGAGGACATTAAGCATTGGATGTCCAACAATTTTTTACTCAATGACAGTAAGACTGAGGTCATACTTTTTGGTTCCTCTAAATCAACGCCCACAGTTACCGAAAATCTATCTTACCTCTCTTCCTTTGTTAAGCCTTCTGTTAAAAGTCTTGGGATTATTTTTGAGTCAGATTTGTGTTTTAAAAAACATAAATACTGTCATAAAGAGTAGCTACCACCAGTTGAGAGTGATCGCCCGGCTCAAGCCCTCACTGTCTTTTCAAGA
>JAQMCW010000015.1:228271-240949 GCA_030068335.1 Chrysichthys cranchii | reverse complement strand
AAACAACTAGTAGCACACACGTCACCGCCACCTAGAGGACAACCGCTGAACTACAGGACTCAGATCGCTACACCCGGGATTTTTAAACTTTCATCCCGGACGTTCTGGCTCATGGATTATGGATTCAGACCAGCGGATTTTGTCCGTTGCATCCGATATCCGTTAATGTGGAGTCCGTAGATGAGAGGATTGGTTTTACGTATATATAGATATAGATATAGATATAGGTATAGATAGATAGATACAGATATATATATACACATACACACACACACATGCTCACGTACACTTCAGTAACACTTACTTTTATGTTCTTTAGAATGGTTTTGCTGTCGTAAGACCACCAGGACACCACGCTGACCCATCAAACCCGATGTAAGTGTGTGTGTGTGTGTGTGTGTGTGTGTGTGTGTGTGTGTTTATAAACATTTATGGATTAATAATGACTTTGGTATGAATGCATGTGTAAATGAAATTTCTCTCTCTCTCGCTGTCTGTCTCGATGTCTCTGTCTCTCTCTCGCTGTCTGTCTCTCTCTCTCTCTCCCTGTTTCTCTCCCTCTCCCTGTCTCTCTCTCTCTCTCTGTCTCTCTCTCTGTCTCTCTCTCTCTCTCTCTCTCTCTCTCTCTCTCCCTGTCTCTCTCTGTCTTTCTCTCTCTCGCTCCCTGTCTCTCTCTCTCTCCCTGTCTCTCTCTGTCTTTCTCTCTCTCGCTCTCTGTCTCTCTCTCTCTCTCTCTCTCTGTCTCTCTCTCAGGGGTTTTTGTTATTTTAACTCGGTGGCCGTTGCTGCTAAACAGCTCCAGCAGAAGTTGAACGTTAATAAAGTCCTCATTGTTGATTGGGTGAGAATTCATTTTAACTCACATTTCCAGTTGTGAAGTTGTTCAGTGGGGATTCTGTCTTTCACATGAGCAGAACAACAGGTCCTTCATCTGTCTTCATCTGTGTGTTTGCTTTAAAGAACGCATAATGTAAAACTATAAATTGGTGGGCGGGGTTAATACAAATATGCAAATGGTTCACACAGATTAGCGTTTGTTCTGATAATACACACAGCTAAAGGATAACAACAACAACAACAATAATAATAATATGATAGTATGATGTCACAGTTGATTTGATTACATCATGCAGGATGTTCACCATGGAAACGGCACTCAGGAGATTTTCTACTCCGACCCCAGCGTGCTGTACATCTCACTGCATCGCTACGACAACGGCAACTTCTTCCCCGGCAGTGGAGGACCAGAAGAGGTAAGACACCTGTGTGTTCCTTTGTGTGTGTGTGTGTGTGTGTGTGTGTGTGTGAGTGAGAGAGAGAGAGAGAGAGAGAGAGAATGAGCTGAGGATCCTATATTTCAGCCTTATTTCCAGATAGATTCAATTAATCTGAGGATCTTCATCAGTTTTACTGAACAGTTAGATGTCTAAACCACAGCATCACACCTATGATGACACATGACCATCTCACCTTTCTCTGTCTCTCTGTCTGTCTTTCTCTCTCTGTCTGTCTCTCAGGTGGGCGCTGGTGCAGGTATTGGCTTTAACGTGAACGTGGCATTTACTGGTGGTCTCGACCCTCCGATGGGTGACGCGGAATATCTTGCTGCATTCAGGTGAGATGGAAGTGTGTGTGTGTGGGTGTGTGTGTGTATGAGAGAGAGAGAGAGAGAGAGAATGTATTGTGATGCCAACTGTGTGATACATGTATAAAACCTCTGATTAATGCATGTGAGTGGATACTAAAATGCTAAACTTGTTGTCTCTCACTCAGAAACTCCTAACTGTCCAGCTGGTTAGTGGGTGGGAGGAGCATCTGTCAGTCAGTGGCCAATCACACGCCTCGGTTAGCGCTTTAATACAGAGTAGAGCAGCTGTGGGGTGTTGACTGGCTAAACTGAAAAAAGAAAAGAAATCGATAAACAAAAACTAACTAGCAGCACATCTCTGCAGTCGGAGCAGAGACCCGAGCAGGAAGTGGTTGGTGTTCAGGACGAGGTTTAGCTGTTGGGAGGAACTGATCGTGTTCTGAACTCCACTCCCAATGTTTTGAACTCAGCTGGATGTCGGAGACACGGCGGTTGTTAACGCGCCCAGCTCAAATCATTTCCAGCTTTCCTACAGTGTGTGAGAGTGAAACCTCCGGCGCTGCCACTTACACACACACACGTCACAGACTTGCCACCACATCATGCCTTTAATAAAGGTTTTTAGTATTTTTGATGAAAAGCTGCTCGGAGTTTGTTGGCTGAGATCCAGAAAGCCAAACCGACCGCACGCTCACTGGGTGGGCTATTAACCCCCACCCACCCCCACCGTTTGCCGTTTACTTCCTGTCTGTCTCTCTCTGAGCTTTAATTAATGCTCTCTCACCCTCTCTCTACATCCTTCACTCTGGCTCTCCCTCCCCGGCTCTCCGTCTCTCTGTGCTCCAGTCGGGCTCGCTCTTGTCCTTGCAGGGGAGCGTGGGTAATTTTATTGGTCTGGAAGGAGGCAGGGCTGGTTGCCACGGTGAGGGCAGGGTGGTGAAGTGGAGGATTGTGGGTAATTAAGGTAAATGGCTCCCAGATGGTGGGCTGTCAGTGACGTGAGACGAATGACAAGCTCTAAACGAGAAGCAGACGCTGGCGGGGCTTTGAACTAACTGAGTGATGCCTCGACAGGAGAGAGAGACAGACAGGGGAAGAGGGAGAGAATGTCTGTGTGTGTGTGTGTGTGTGTGTGTGTGTGTGTGTGTGTGTGTGTGCACGCGCGCGAGAGAGAGAGAGAAAGGGACAGATATAAAGAGAATGAAAGACAGACAGAGAGACAGACAGCAAAAGAGGGAGAGTATGTATGTGTGTGTGTGAGAGAGAGAGAGAGAGAGAGAGAGAGAGAAATGGACAGATATAAAGAGAGAGAGAGAGCTGGAGACACATAGAGAGACTGAGTGTTTGTTTTGAAGATGAACTGAAATATGAGTGGAAGTCACTGAGAAGCTTTGCTTCTTCTGTGGTTTTGAAAACTTGTGCATTTCCTGTGGAGAAGAAATGACATCCTGTTTACTTCCTGTTGTACTGTTTATAAACCTGTGTGTGTGTGTGTGTGTAGAATGGTGGTGATGCCCATTGCTCAGAACTTCTCCCCGGACATGGTGCTCGTCTCAGCAGGGTTTGATGCTGCAGAGGGACACTCAGCTCCCTTAGGGGGATACAGAGTCACCGCTAAGTGTATGATCATCATCATCATCATCATCTCATACATACATACAAATGTAATATCTGTGTTTCCTGGTTATTAACTCTGTGTGTGTGTGTGTGTGTGTGTGTGTGTGTGTGTGTCCAGGTTTTGGGTTCTTGACCCAGCAGTTGATGAAGTTAGCAGGAGGGCGTGTAGTTTTGGCCCTGGAGGGGGGTCACGACCTCACAGCCATCTGTGATGCGTCGGAGTCGTGTGTTGGTGCACTGCTGGGGCTGGAGGTCAGTTACCATCTCAGTTATCTGTTATAACCTGTCGATACCTGTTGTGACCTGTTGCGACCTGTCATAACCTGTTATGACCTGTTGTGACCTGTTATAGCCTGTTGTGACCTGTTATAACCTGTTGTGACCTGTTATAACGTGTTATAACCTGTTGTGACCTGTCATAACCTGTTGTGACCTGTCATAACCTGTTGTGACCTGTCATGACCTGTTATAACCGGTTGTGACCTGTTGCGACCTGTTGCGACCTGTTATGACCTGTTGTGACCTGTTATAACGTGTCATAACCTGTTGTGACCTGTCATAACCTGTTGTGACCTGTCATAACCTGTTGTGACCTGTCATGACCTGTTGTGACCTGTCATGACCTGTTGTGACCTGTTATGACCTGTTGTGACCTGTCATGACCTGTTATAACCTGTTGTGACCTGTTATAACGTGTTATAACCTGTTGCGACCTGTCATAACCTGTTATGACCTGTCATAACCTGTTGTGACCTGTCATAACCTGTTGTGACCTGTTATAACCTGTCGATACCTGTTATAGCTGTTATAAACTGTTATTACACAGCAGACCCCTCAGACAATGTGTGATCAAGGGGTCCGCAGTAGACCTCAGTGAAGCACAAGTGAATGATGATGTTGCTCGTCTCATGTTTGATTCAGCAGCAGCTTCAGGAGGAGGAGGCTGCCTAAGTAGGGAGCATTAAAGGGCAGAGATGTGAGCTCTGTTACATGGTCCCTATATAGTGGTGTTAGCACACACTGAACACACACTGTTCTGTTTAACTTTATTTTGAATAACGATAGTGAGTGAGTGAGTGAGTGAGTGAATGAGTGAGTGAATGAGTGAGTGAGTGAGTGAGTAAATGAGTGAGTGAGTGAGTGAGTGAGTGAGTAAATGAGTGAGTGAGTGAGTGAGTGAATGAGTGAGTGAGTGAATGAAGGGCACTTACACAGTGGCGATGAAGCGGAAATGAGAAGCAGCCAAGATGTGTTTGCACTAAAATCAATAAGACGGGAAATAAAAGTGTAAAATCAGCTCTGCACACTGTTATCTCAGCTACTAATATAGATATTACTCTAATATTACATAACTGACCTGTCTGTCTCTCTGTCTGTCTCTCTGTCTATCTGTCTGTCTTCATCAGGATCCTTTACCAGAGGAAGTGCTGAATCAGAAACCCAACGCTAACGCCGTGCAGTCACTACAGAAAGTCCTGACCATACAGAGTCAGTCTGTCTCCCTGTCTGTCTCTCTCTGTCTGTCTCCCTGTCTCTCTCTCTGTCTGTCTCTCTTGTTCCTGGGAAATAATTTACTCATTTACAATTGAATCCAAAGGAAGTGTATGAATTCTGGACCTCAGTATAATACCCTCTCTATCTCTCTCTCCCTCCCTCTGCCCCAACCCTCCCCCGCCCAGGTGAGTACTGGCCGTGTGCCAGGGAGATGTTGTCAGTGTGTTCGTCGTATGTCGGTGCTCAGAAGGGAGACAGTGAGGAAACTGCTGCGATGCAGGCTCTCGCCTCGCTCTCATTCCTGAACAACATCAAGAGGTACAGAAGGCACGTCATGTGACACACACACAGCAGAGATCCGTTATTCATCCTCATCCTTCTGTAATGTGATGCAGCAACCGACGACGGACAACAAGTGGGAAAGAAAAGAAATACAATAAACTGGTTGTCTGAGTAACACAAACCATAACTAATACTGCGTTAAAGCTCCTGTAATACGGCACGCAGTGTTTTTGGGTCAGAATTTACTGATTTAGCACATTGTTGATTTTATTCTAAATATAATTTTTTGCAAAATTCTCCAGATCTTGTAAATAATGAGGGGATCCTCCTGTACACAGGCCTCCTCTCGTCCCACACAGGTCTCAGTATGAGTTAGATCTGAGCTCTGACTGGGCCGTTCCATTCCACGTTGATCTTCTTCTGAAGCTGTTCCTTTGTTGGGTTGGAGTTGTGTTTTGGCTTGTTATCATCCTGGAAGGTGACATTTTTCTTCATCTTCAGCTGTCTAACTCACTGACTCCTGCAGTGTTTGTGCTAAATGGATCAGATTATGGAGCACTTCATGATTCCTCTATCTTACCCAGAACCTCAGTTCCAAGTAAAAGGAAGCAGAATCAGATCATGATGCTGCCACCAGGGTACCTGGTCATTTTTGCCATTTTGCCACATGGTTACGTGTGACAGGCGAGCTTGGATGTTTTTCATGAGAGAGGGCGTCCGTCTAGCCACGCTACCCTACGGTCCAGACGTGAAGAATATTAGAGATTGCAGGCACATGCAGTGAGTGAGCAGTCCCCACCAGATGTTCCTGCAGCTCCTTTAATGTTGCTGTAGGTCTCTCAGCAGCCTCCCTGATATGCTTTCTTCTTGTTCTTCTGTCAGTTTTGGAGGAACGTCCTGTTCTTGGTGACATCACCGTGGTGCTCCATTTTCTCCACTTGTTGATGATGGCCGTCACGCTGTTCCATGGTGCATCTAATGTTTTGGAAATGATTTTCTACCCCTCTGCTGATCATTACCGTTCCACAGACATTATGTATGTGCTTTGTAAGCTCTTTGGCTTCAGCAATCAGATAAAACCAAGAAGATGTGAAGAAAGAATCACATCATTGAAGGCAGGTGAATGATAATTGCATTACATTACAGTCATTTGGCAGATGCCCTTATCCAGAATGACTTACATTTTTATCTCATTTATACAACTGAGCATTTGAGGTTAAGGGCCTTGCTCAAGGGCACAACAGCGGCAGCTTGGTGGTGCTTGGATTTGAACTCCCGACCTTCTAGTCAGTAGTCCAACATCTTAACCCCCCCCCTGCAGGGTTTTTGAGATGTAAGAAAATATTAAATAATATTATTTCATTATTACTTAACTATTATTCTTTTTTTTTTTTTAATTCTTATTAATTATTTCCTTTGCATCTTTAATGGAGCAACCAACAACACTGAAGTGAAAAACAAATAGAAATGTTTTAGGAGAAAAAAGAAAAAGGCTGGTATGATTAAGTAAACCGTCACGTTTAAACATGAGTTTGAATGTGATCGATTTATTCTGAGCAGTAACATGACTGTTTAGTGACTGTTTAGTGACGGTTTACTTAATCATACCAGACTTTTCCTTTTTTTTCATCTAAAACATTTCTATTTGTTTTTCACTACAGTGTTGTTGGTTGCTCCATTAAAGATGCAAAGGAAATAATTAATAAGAACAATAGTTAAGTAATAATTAAAAAATATTATTTAATATTTTCTTACATCTCAAAAACCTGCCATTTTTAGATGGCTGTGTAAACTTTTTAAAATATCCATTGTATTGCTACAGTCATAACCATAGCTAGGCTAGTTAAAGGCTAAGGAGATGTTGTGTTTAGGAAGCTGGATATTTTAAGATCACCAATATGACAAGCTGAAGAAGTGAAAATACAAGCTTGAGGTCAGATAATGAAACTTATGATTAAATACAAAACAACAACATACATCGTAAAAGTCTGAAAACAGCAAGATAAGAGTGTAATCAAAAACATTTTTGTGCAAGGTCTTACTCCCAAAATTCCATGACGGCACTGGTCAGGTTGGTGGTCTCTGCAATGCTGTAGTTTGTGAAACATCTCTCTGTGTTCCATGGATTGTTACAGGATTTCCATGGAAGCTCCTAAAATAAAAGAATTGTGTAATGTAATTGTTTTTTTCTATTAAAATCTCAGGAAGGGCATGGGTGATGAACCAGGTGAGATATGTGTTACTTACAGAGGTGAAAGAGTTGTACAGGTAGTACAAAGCCCAAGCAATGATCACAATGTAGTAAATGTTGAGCCAGAAGGAGAGCACGGCTGCAGCGAGGCCAACTCCTGCACACATGGGAACAAAAATTAACATTAATCAATGTGAACAATGCTAGGAGTTTTACATTGTGCAAGTATGCATGCCTTAAAATTATGTTTTTTTGTGGAATGTCTGAAATTGAGAGCAGTTAAATTTAGGGCCTGCAGAATTTACAAGGCAAAAGAATGATGAAGCCGTAAAGAGAAATATGCACCAGAATTAGAGCCAGGATTTAAATAAAGGTGTGGTCACATGAGTGTTTACTCTTACCTGGTTATTGTTTAATTAATACGAACTGCTGCTGCAATCATAAAGACTGCCCTGTGCTCATCCCAGGACTCTTAGGAGTTTGTTCTCAGTTCTGCTCTGAGTACTGTGAGTCTTTACTCTTTTACACCCGTATAATGGAATGATTTATAATCGCACTGTCTGGCATTACCCAGAAGAGGAATGGTGCCATTTGGAGTCGAGGTTTCTCCCTCATGTCATCTCAGGGAGTTTTTCCTCACCTGTTGCCTCTGGATTCTTCATTAAGGATCTAAATATACACTGCATGTGATGCTTTCTGATGGTTTATGTTTGGTGACAGATGCTATACCTTTGAACATTGGTGCCAGCTTCCACACTCCGAGTCCACCAATGGATGTGTACTGACCAAGTGCACATTCAAGAAGAAACAAGGGCATTCCAGCAAATATAAGGGTCAGAAAGTAAGGAATCAAGAAGGCCCCTGTGTGGACATAGATAAAGACAACAAAAATGTCTCAAATCAACATACAGTGATCTTTCAAGTCAAGTTTTATGACAGAATATGAATGTTACAGTTGGAGCAAGGTTAAAGGAGACATTAAGGGCGGGGTAAGTATTCACATATGCACACTGAAAAGCTCTTAAGCTGTTATATTAACTTTAAAAACACAGTAAATTAAATTTCCCAAGCAAAATTTCACAGATTAAGCATCTTATTGAGAGTAGAGTTACACTTTTGTGGTGAGGATTTAATCCTGAAATTCCACACATCAGTATTCAGACCTTAGTGACATGAGTGTCATGGCAGTGTCGGGCTGTCAGTGATTTCTTTGAATTATTTTTTTTTTCTGTGGCAGAATGATTGTACAACACACATCTTTAATTGATAAAAAAAAAAAGAATTTTGGCACAAGTTTTATTTATTTAATTTTTAAATTTTCTGAAATTTAACACAGGGTCAAAATGATCCATAAACACATTTAGATTATTAATTCAGTGGAACCGAATGTTCCAAAGTGTCTTTTAACTTTCCGAGGCCAAGGCGTCTTAACTTCCTTTTAGTGACAATGATGGACTACAGTTGGGAGCTTCTCTGTGCACAACATAAAACTGGTTTGTTTGTTGAGTACAAATTAACGTGCAGTATAGCAACTTTGCCAAGATCTGGAAGAAGATCTGAACTGTCCCCCTCAGCTGAGAGGAAATTGGTTCAGATTATCAGGAACAACCCAGGAATCATCAGGGCACAGACCTGCTATGAACTGGAAGCTGCTGGAACACTATCCTGTCTCCAGTCAAGAGTTTTACATCACAATGGATTGAGAGGCTGCCGTCCAAGAATGAAGCTCCTGCTCCAAAATCAACATCTTCAAGCTGTACTAAAGTTTACAGCTGACCACATGGACAAAGAAAAGGCCCTCTGGAGGAAAGTTTTATGGACTGATGAGACACAGATTGAATTGCTACAATAAGCAGAGGTACAGAGGAAAACTGTGCTGAACTGAATTGTTAAGCATGGTGAATTGCACAAAGTTGATGGAATAATGAAGAACCTCAACATTCTTCAGCAGAATTTCAAGCCATCAGCAGACGGATTAAACTTGGACATAGTTGAGTGTTCCAACAGGACAATGACCCCAAAACACACATCACAGCTGGTTGTGGAATGTATAAAGCAGGCTAAAATTCAGCTTAAAACAGGTCCTGATCTCAATCCTGTCAAAAATTTGTGAACTGTGATTAAAAGTCAGGTCCATGTAGCAAACACACAGATTTAATTGAACTCTACCAATTCTGCCAAGAAGAGCGGTCAAATATCCAACCAGAATTCTACAGAAGCTCGTTGATGGCTACCAAACATGTCTGGTCATGATGAAACTTGCTAAGGGACATTTAACCAAATATTAGATGTGCTGTATGGATAACTTTGACCCTGTGTTGATCTCAGAAAACCCAAAATGAAAGAAAATAAAACTTGTGCACCAAATCCTGGTTTCCATTAAAGATGTTTTGAGCAATCATTCTTCTCCAGAAAAAGAACATTTCAAAGAAATCGCCGAAAGGCAGATACTGCCATGACATTTACGTCCATGATCAGTGCACATGAGGAGAACATGAAGCATGTATGTAGACATCTGATTGAATGTCAAACTACTGACGTGACCACTTTTTACAAGAGTTCTGCACGTGAAGCAGAGTTTGTCTAAAACAGAGGCATGTTTCAGTTACGCTCAAGTCTAATCTTGAATTTAAATACGTTTTTTCCTGATATCAGCTTGAGTGAGGAGCATAGTTTAGTCCAGCACCATCTTCTGACAGTTTGATGTAACCATAATATATCATGATGAGATTTATGTTTTGGCTGTAAATACGCTCACACACACTAAGGAATGTCATTCAAGTTCAAAATTTAACAAACAAATATTATTCTATTCATTAATTAATAATATAATTTCTTTAAAATCCAGTTTTGGAAGAGACATGTCTTAATCAGTTAATATTTTCTGGATAAAATCATGAATGAAGTGAAAGTTTCTCTGTATATGTACACCAGGAGCACGCTGTCTTTACAGCAGAGCAGGATCAAGTGCTATTCTCTGTGCTGGAGGATCATAAGTGTGGAAACCATTTTGTTCAATTAAACCAGTGATTAATGTGGTCATTACAGCTAGCACTGTTCATCCAGTAATATATTAGTTATGATTAGGGGTGGGGTTAGTGTCACTTTACATTTTTTCATATGATCAGGTGTAATAAGAAAAAAGTTTGCATATAATTTAATTTAATCCAACTACATCATCCTTGGGCCAGTTCAAAAAAATGTATGAATCTTGGTGCTGTGATGATTTTGGAAGTTCTTTGTTTCTTCACAAATCAGCTTGAGCAAAAAGTTCATCTTTTACAGAAATCATTAGAAACAATTACTGAATTCTTCTGGATCTTGAAGGGTTGTTTCTGGTAGTTTGTTATGGTAATTTATGGCATGTGTTCCTGATGGTAATCTTCGACCCTCGAAAGAAGACCGTATTATGTTCTGAAGGTATTTAAAAGTAACCAGAAAGTCCCTAATGAACACCATTAAACTAATATTCATTAAAGTTCATTATGTGATGACCCTGTGATTGATTCTCATAATTGATTGTAATTCACAGTGCTGCTTACCTCCACCATTTTTCCCACACAGGTATGGGAATCTCCACACATTTCCGAGCCCAATGGCATATCCTACGCAGGACAGCAGGAAGTCGAACTTTCCCCCCCATGTTTCCCTGTCAGGAATAGCCTTCTTCTTCTTGTTATCGTTCCGTTCTTCCTGTACCTCCTCCTGTTTGGATCTGTCGTGGGTGGTGACCTCGTTCAGCTCCATTGCTACCTGTCCATCCACTGTGGAGGTTTTAGCGCCATTTGTTGCCATTTCTCTGGATTTGGCTGAGCTCAAGCTCCTCTTGGCTGTGAGGCGCGAGACTTCAGCACCGGTCCACGTAGACAGCAGCTTCGCAGACTTTTTAGGATTTTTTTTAAAAAAAAGATTTTCTTTTCCAGTCCAAGGTTTGTGATGTTTAAAATGGACGTGTGGTGTCACACAACAGCTCTTCACTTACAGTTAACCTAAAAACAGGAAATGAAATAATTGGTCTTCAATTTTCATGTTGTTTTTCACTCCCTATCTTTCACTCATAATAAATCAACATCAAGGTGCTTTTATCAGCCTTTTCTCTTCAGTGACCTCCCGTCAGTCAACAATTTAAAATGAACTCAAAATTATCCTTTTTTTATTCACATCCACAGACAGCTACAGCAGTTCCATACAATTTTATCCGGTCAGGAAGTGACCTGTTAGCTGCTACTCCATTACATATACAGCTAATTTCAGGTTCTTAATTGTTCATTAAAGACATTAATTAAAAACTAATGAAAAAAATCAACAGGATGAATAAATACATTTGTATTATTATCTGTTGTGCACATACCTCTGGTAAATATGTGTTTTATTCCAATTGATATATTAGTAATTTCATTAGATTTGTTTATAAATCTGAAATTAAATCTGTTGCATTAGATGTAATGTGTGCTGTAGCTAAATTGCTTTTAATTTCTAATCCAGATGTTAGTTAATAATGCTTGTGTTAATGATCTTCTGTCTGTTGCTTCTTGTGATTAAATAAACACTTGCATGAATAATAATGGTTCTATATTCATAGCCATAAGCTTTATGTGTAATATATAATGTGTACTAAAGAGGATGTTGTTGTGAGGACGCTGTCCACGGTTCGCTCCGTCTTTACCCTTTTGTTTGTCACAAGCAGAAAAATATACAGTGTAAAAATATTAGAGCTCAAAAACCTCAATCGGTTCTGCAGTTGACTGAAATCAGACGTCACTGTTTGTTTGCTTTAAAGCTGAATAAATTGCATTAATAATAATAATAATAATAATAATAATAATAATAATAATAATAATAATAATACCTTTCAAAGCTTTACTATCTGCTAGAGAAAGGAATGCATGCCTACTCACAGTGAGTCTCAGAATATCCTTCAAAAAAGGTTTTCTTTTCCCTCATGGAAACGAGGTTCTGCAGGTTTTGTAGATTTCGCCCAGAATTGTAAACTTACAGTGTTGCTCAGAATGTAAATGTGTTTTATTCCCATTAAAGCAAAGACATTTGAAGCACAGACCCAAAATGTTCCTCAGGGAAGGGGGGAAGGAGCGCGAGTGTGTGTGAGAGCGTGTGCGTGAGTGAGTGTGTGTGCGTGTGTGTGACGGTCCAGAGGCTGATGAACATGTTCAGTCCAGAAGAGCAGAAACAGCGTTGCTGTAGCGTGTGTATGAAAGACCAACAAGCAGGAAAAACACACACACACACACACACACGATCTACATCACACCAATGTCATCTGAAAGTCAATCCCTCCTTCTCTCTCTCTCACTCTGTCTGTTTCCCCATCATTCTCTGTCTGTCTATCTGCCTGTCTGTTGCTCTCTCCTCATCTGTCTGTCTCTTTCTCAGTTTCTCTCACTCCATCTGTCTGTCTGTCTGTCTGTCTGTCTATCTATCTATCTATCTATCTATCTATCTATCTATCTGTGTGCTTGTTCTTTTTCCTCCCTGCAATTTTCGTGTC
>JAQMCW010000015.1:138337-148804 GCA_030068335.1 Chrysichthys cranchii | reverse complement strand
CCCATATACTAATGTGCCACAAACAGGAAGTTAATATCACCAACCATTATCCATATAAATGGCCCACCCTGTACATGTTTATCCAGATGCCCCCTCAAATGCCCAATCTGGCAACCCAGACTCACTGCTAGTTAACTTCCTCTGTCTCTGGGATCTCTCAAGATATTCTTCTTTTCAGTATTTTTAAACAAACACGATTTAAAATAAAAAACATCAGATTGTGAAAAAAAACAAGTGTCATATCAGTGTTTTCGCAATTCTGCTTTTTGTCATCTCTGACTTGCTGCTTTTGCTTGTTATGATTTTTTTTCTCTTGTATTCTTTTTAAAAACAGTTTGAATTCCTTTAACACTGAAACTTAAAGATCTTTTGTTAAATAAAACAAATGAATAAAACCCCTCTTACATCAACATTTAAATCTTTTAACAACAAAAGAAAGCCGGACTCGGGCCCTGTGGCAGACTGGGGCCTTTCAGTGTGGAGATCTCACAGTCCAGAGACATGATGAGCTTCTTCATCTGCTCTCCAACACACACACACACACACACACACACACACACAGAGGGCAGGGTTTCCAGCTGCAGTAACATGCTGTATCCTGAATGATGATCATTTGCTGCAACAGAAACATGAAATAAAACAGAAAGACGCTGCAGGACATTCATTAATCATAACATTTTATTAACAGAGTTTAATAATCCACCTGCAATCAGACATTACAGCATATTATAACAGCCTCATTTTAAATTATGATTATATTTTGGGTTGGAAGAAAAATGCTTTATTTCAATAACAACAACCTGAACCTGAAATATGTGGACAGTTGCATTGTGGGTAAACTCAGTTTACACCAATAAATCATCAGTTCAGTAAACATCCAGTAATGACATCAGTAACATGAGGTACTGTTAATAACCCCAAAACGGATAATGTCAAATAATTTACATGGATAATTTTACCTTTATAAATAAAGTATAATATGATAACATATAATTAAGTATTAACACGATTATTTAAGGAGAGCAGGAGGTGAATTTTAAGTTACTGGTTTTGGGAGAAAACTTCCTTTAAAGGTGCCATAGAACGGAAATCAGTGTTAACCCTGACACCGCTGACGTCAGGTACGTGGAAGTGACATAACAGGAACCTGGAACCCTGTTTTCTCCTCCTTCAAATGCAAATCCAGCATATACAGAACAGCGCAGTAATGACTCATTAATATTCTCACCCCCAAAATGTGCCTACACCGGCCCACGCTCGAGCCTAGGCTCTATCACCATGGACCTGGCCAGCCAAAGCATCCTCAGTTCCGCAGGCATCGTGAAGAATGAAACAAAAACACAAACAGCAGACCATGTACAAAACGTGCTGCTCCAGACTGTGAAGAGGACGTCAGAACATTTCATCTCCTTCACAAAGATCTGAACCGTCAGCAGGCATGGATGATGTTCATCATTAACGGGATCCCTGACAGCTTTAGTTTAAAGTTTTAGGTTTGTGCTGCACGTTTCACTCCCATCAGTTCCTCCAACCTTGGAGAATACAAGTCAATTCAATTCAATTTTATTTCTATCGCGCTTTTAACAATGGACATTGTCACAAAGCAACTTCACAGTATATAATGTCCAATTAAAGGCTTACATCAAGGAGAAGATCAAGCAAATTGATTAAAGGAGAACATTGAGCAGGCTTCGCTCAGCGCTCCACACCGACGAGAGGAGCAGTTCCATCGTTCCTGCCATCAGAACTCCAAGCTGGAAGCCCTTTGTAACACATGAAGCCAGACAGTCTTAAAAGTTTCACAGTTGTCTAACAACTTTCATTTTTTTGTGTTGTTATCGAGATCAAAAGCAAGTAGCTCACATGGGTAACGTTAGCTGCTAGCAAGCTCCAAGTAGCTAGCATCGCTAACGAGATGATATGATGACAGAGCTTATGTACACAAAGGACTTTGTCTTCCTGCTCGAGTCTCATTCAGAGAAGCAGCCTGTGCTGCTGTTGTTGTGTGTGTGATTGCGGTATCAAATCAGCCAATCAGAGCAGAGCGCATCAGCATATTAATGAGCCTGCCAAGAAAGGGAAATCAGCCCTGGCCAAATCGCAGGGCTGTAAACGGACGTGTAAAACCACATCTGGGCGTTTTCCACCACACTCACACTCACATGCCTTCAGTACAGGCGTCAGAGAACAATGAGAGATACTGAACAGAGGCATTCTATGGCACCTTTAAGACGTAAAGCCGACTTTTGTTACGAGTTTGTTTTTTCAGTCAGAAATCAGAACATCAGCATCCATGAGAGGTCGTGCAGAGGTCACCAGTTTGGAGCCAGCCAGTTTAAACACTTTAGAGCCACTTCAAATCCCAAAAAACAGGCCTGAGAACCAAGAGAACACACAGTGAGAGGAGTAACAGACTGTGTGAAGTTAGTAATGACCTGCAGAGTGAAATAAACACCAATCACCATTTTACATTAAACACCAGCTGCATTACGCTACACTCCACAGCAGTACATGAGGAACTCCGGGTGTTTAACAGGCTTACAGAATAAAGGACGTGTGATGTAATAAAGTGTAAAAGGCAATAGATGAATGTGTGTGTGTGTGTGGGTGGTGGGGGGGGGTACAGTAACACACACCGCGTTAGCAGGAAACGCTCGCAGCATGACGGCGCTCAGGCCTTTATACAGCGCTCCGGCTCCTTCCTCTCTCAGCAGCGTTCGCAAAACATCCGCTGAACCCGAGTATCGTCCGTCTGCAGCTAAACACACGTTACACACTTGACTGAGTTTAGTGTAGGAGCGTTAGTACACACCAGGATGAGATGTGGACGATAAATTAAATTTAAAACAAGAAAATACTTTGTATATCTGCGATTTTACAATTTTTTTTTTATTAGTTAAAATGTTCATTTTTAAAATATTTTCAAAACCTCAGACACCAGAAACGTCCTGGCTGATTAATTATAAAATAAACAAAATTAACTCACTAAAAGAGAACATCACCTTATTTCTGTTACAGATGTTTTCAGATAAAAGGCAGTGCAGACAGCTCGACAGCACATCTACATAAATTTACATACACGACGCCAGGCGTCTAAAGCGATCAAACACTTTCTAACCTCGCAGGAAGAGAAACACCGCCACAAAACTACAGCCATAAGTAGAAGTACACGAATCCCCCGCTATATCACGGGTCACATGTCGCGTCCCCGGCTATTCACGGATTTTTATTTAGAATATATCACACTATTTTGTGGATTTCCCCGGTATTATAAAATATAAACATGAATTAAAAATGGAGTAAAATATGAATAATGTATAAAATACAGTACAGTGTAGATCATATTTACACAAGAGACAATGAACACGTAGCGTTGTTTACGAAAACGCGGTGTGGGGATACTGAAAAAAAAAATGTCTTGAGAAACAAGTCTGGCCAATCAGAATGCTCTATTCATGTAACTTTGGTTGTGATTGGCTGCTGGCTATGACGCCTACAGTCAGGGAGAAGCAACCAGCATTCACCAACATCCCAGTTCTTCACCGTAGCAGTACTCACTATAAATATGACGTTTCTACGAATTCGACACAGAATTCCCCTCGCTATATGCTCACACATGTTTTCTTTATGTGTTTAATTGTGTCTAGAAAGTGTTTAAAGAGTGCGGGAGGATCATTTAGGGCTTAAACTATTTAAAAAGCATTTGATCTCTCTCTCTCTCTCTCTCTCTCTCTCCCAACACACCTGACCCACGTACCCAGTCACCTCGCTGTGTAGGAAAACCCATCAGTCTTTAGGCCAAAGGGTTCATATGAGTATTATCTTTAAATATATAAAGGATTAAGAGAAAGAAACGACAAACTCACCTGTCTGGAAATTGGATTTGAGGACATCAGGTGGAAGAGCAACGGCCCAGTTCACGATTCCAGCAGTTCCTCCGGCCAGAAGAATTCTCGGAATGCTGAGACGCTCCACGCTGTGTGTGTGTGTGTGTGGGGGGGAGGGGGGGGGGTTTAAATGATTAAATCATATTAAATCCTATCGGGAGTTAAATAAGCGTAGTGTTTACCTCTCGCCCTCAGGAGTCAGAAGACTCTTTAGGTATTCATACGTTAAAAAGTAGAGACCAGCAGAAGGAACATCTGAAAGAACGCAAGAGAGAGAGAGAGAGAGAGAGGTTACATGACCTGAGAAAAAGATCCACAATCATATAATACAACTTATTATAATTTACACCACATAAAGGCTGGCAATGGACCAGTTTAAAAACCACACACACACACACACACACACACACACACACACACCTCTAATAAGTGTGAGGACAGTTCCCTTGTACACACTGCGAATGCCCTGCTGTTTATACAGTTTGACCACACAGTCCAACGGCCCGGCGTATTTCAGCTGCCCACTGATGGACTGCACCTAAAACACACACACACACACACACACACACACACAGATACACCATAAATCCATTTATTCCAGTTTTTCAGTATCAGACTCCACACACTAAAGTCAGGAAGAATCCAATCTAAGCACAGAACTCAGTCACGTCTAATCACAGGTCCACACATGATGACGTGAAGTACCTGAGACATATCTGATAGGAGGAGTGTGTCCTGATCTGTGTGTGTGTGTGTGTGTGTGTGTGTGTGTGTGTGTTCTTGCCTGAAGCAGACACTTGATCCTCTCTCCTGGAGCTACAATCACTGTAGTGAAAACTCCGGCTAACATTCCGGCCAGGAACGTCTGAGTGGAGCTGGAACACAGGGATCAGGGGAGAGGATCTGATTTTCGTGTAAACACACTCTCAGTGCTGCGTTCACACGGCCATCTGTTTTCTCACAATGATTACAGACATGCACTTACAAAAAACAACACAAACACACTACACCAAAACTACGCTCACCTCAAAACACTGTGTCTCGAACATGGACTTTTAGAATAAATGAAAATATTTCGGAGGAGTCTAATCTGACCTGTTAGCATATCAGCAAAGTCTGAGCAGAGCTGGATTTCAGATTCTGTTCATCTGATGATGCATCGACGTTCATTATCTCATTTTATAAATCAGAGCTTTGTAAAAGGACAAAGAGAGGAAGATGTTCTCAAAAGGCAGGTCTTTAAATTCTTCCTGTTGTTAATAACTTCCTCCCGCTTTATGTTCCAGAACTCTGTCTCTTTCCATCAGCGCGTCTCTGCCCCGTGCTCTCCACCTGATCTTCTCCATCTCCACTCAGCTTCATACAAACCTGATCGGGACGGACGGGTCACTCTGGAGCAGCTGCTTTCCAAGTCCAAATCCGAAGAAGCTGATGGCCATCATGGGCGCCACTCCGGCCAGCGGCGCGCCCATTCCTTTATACAGACCCAGCACTCCCTATAAGACGGAGGGGATAAGAAATGCCACATGATCAGCTTCCTGTGTAACCTGGGTGTAGAGACCCCATAAATTCAGGAACATTAGACAAAGGCAGAAGTTTTTATTAATGATGCAGAATTAATTCACATCTACGTTCCTAAGAACATAAGAATGAGACCTGATACCATCACTGTAATCTATTCACTCTTACTAACAGGAAAACATTAGATTCATCATGGCGACATCCACAGCTAGCAAATTTGCTTAGCAGAGTTATCATCATGCTAGCTAACTAGCGTTTAGAGATTATGAACAAAGCTGAGGTGCATTCAGCGATGCTAACATTATGGGAAAAAAGTTCAGATTCGTTAATGCAGTGTTAGCCAACAGAACCTCACACTCATAATAATAATAATAATAATAATAATAATAATAATAATAATAATACATTTTATTCATAGGCGCCTTTCTATCACCCAAGGACAGCGTGCAATAAACAGTCAAACCACAAAAATACACAATACAGGTAGTCCTTAAGTTACGATGGAGATGCGTTCCCCCACACTCATCATAAGTTGAAGATATCATGTTAAACCACTGTGTTGAACCACTTATCTTAGGTATCTCAGCCTAGTTTAGCCTAGTTTAGCCTAGCCTACCCAGGAGTAGGTACTACTTTTCCTGTAGAAGACATGCTTTTGAATTAAAATTAGCTCTTGAATGACACAAAAAATATTTTGCAATTTTTAGTGCATCGTATTCATCATCATAACTTCAAAACATTGTAAGTCGGGCCATCATAACTCGGGGAGCACCTGTATACACAATAAGATAAATATATGAAGGGAAACAGCAAGCATAAACAGACGGGCTTTGAGTGTGGATATAAAAAGGGAAAATGAACTGGTGTTCCTGAGCTCAGGTTCGGGGAGTAGAGCGACTGAAAGCTGTGCTCCCCACGGTGATAAAGGGTACGAGAGGGAGTAACAACGTAAAGCGGGCGGAGATCTAAGGGTACGAGAGGGAGTAACAACGTAAAGCGGGTCAGACAGATGTGGAGGGACAAAGTCAACACTTGTAGGTTAACAGCAGGGTTTTGAACTCAGTATGATGAGGACGGCTGAGGAACGGGGCCGGTGGAGCTGCTGTAGGATGGGAGTGATGTGATGACAGAGAGGGTTCTAGTGATGATACAAGCAGCTGAATTCTGAACCAGATGAGAGAAGGTTAGCCAGAAACAGACAAGTTACGCTGGAGATGATGAGCTGAGGAGCGTCCATGTGCAACCTGCAGTCAGGAGCTCATACTGGCCTGAATCCTGAGAGCATGCGATGGCAGCATAATGTTCACTGTTTTGACTAAAACTAGCAAGAAGTCAAATTCTAGGAAGTCATTAACACTAAAAGTGTGAACTATGCTGCGTTCCCTGAACCCTACAAGCTTCATTCCGATGTTAAAATAATTTCTGTTTATACCCAGAAGACAAAACGTCTTTTTCAGTGATTTTCAGTGAACGCTGCAGTGTTTACAACAGGAATGAGAGAAGGGTGACAGTGTTGTTTCGTTAGCTTTAGCTAAATGTCTCGCAGGTTCTTTGATGACAAAAGCACCGATTTTCCATCAGGAACTAAATCTGCTGTGTTCTTCTGTTTGGGAACGTTTCTTCTGCTTTTACTTTCATTTTATAAATAAATGTAAGAGTTTATACTTCTTTTCTTAAATATGAGTAAAGAGTTTGATGTTGTGTTTCATTTTTATTTGTTATTATGAGTAGCAATGTTGCTTTAACCTGAATAAAAGAACTTTATGTACTTTAGCTAAGAGATGCTAACTGGAAGCCACTGCAGGTTTACATTTGGTTTTTAATGTCACAGTGACACCCAGTGGTCACACCAGGTACTACAGTTTCATTTATTTCTTTAGTAACTACACCAGGACAAATGAAGTTTTTTGTTTGTTTGTTTGTTTTTTGAGTTCGTACAACACTGGAGATGAAAATACAGTCATGGCCGAAAGTATCGGCACCCCTGGAATTTTTCCAAATTTGATATCATTTCACAAAAAAGCTCAAAAACTGGGCAGGACAAAATCATTGGCACCCTCAACTTAATATTTGGTTGCACGCCCTTTGGAAAAAATGACTGAAACCAATCGTGTCCTTTAACCATCAACAAGCTTGTTACACCTCTCAACTGGAAGAAATGGTGCATTTTCTGGAAAAATTCCAAGGGCGCTGATAATTTCGGCCATGACTGTATATTAATATATAAAACTAATGTAAATAACCTGCACTGTTGTGTTTAAATCTAAACACAATCTTTAAATCTAGATTAAAACTCACTGTGGTGATTTAGTGAATTAGTGGATCATTATTTCAACTCAGTGATTAATAGAAAGATTTGGTATTATAGTTTAACACAGCTGTATTTCTACACAAACTAACCGAATTGAAAATAATAAAAATAATCAAAGCGATACAGATGATGAATAGTGTAATGGAACCTCTGTGGAGAGAGTTTTGCGGAGGCAGTCGAGCGTTCCTGTGTACAGCACGTACTGACCGCACGAGGCCTTTGGCTGCGTCTGAAGGCGAACCTGTGAGAAGATGAAGACGTACAGAGTTAGTCAGTTATTCCCGTTATTTCTGTCAGTGGAGCAGCACGAGCTCTATCATGCTGAACACACTGATAGGACACGAACCCGCAAACACAAAGCAAACATGGCCGAGCTGATAAGAAGAACAGCTTCAGGGAGGGAGACGGCATGGGACGGTCTGTTCCTCACATGTCAAGAAAGTGACCCACAGACACACCAAACCCCCACACTATCACTGCTGTTCAGACAAAGTGGGTTAAACTCAGTTTAAACAATGCAGCTGGAGGCTTTTAGCGTTAATTACAGCTTAATTAACATCAGAACAAAACTAAAAGAACACTCAACTACCCTAACAACAATAACAGAAAAAATCGGCTGCTTTGGATGAAACCACAGAAAATATATCTGACATGAAAAAGTGACAGGATGTTGTTTTAGTCGTCCCCCCCTTCAGCGGTGGTTTGTTCCAGTTTATATTATTCCTCTTTCTCACTGGTTTTCAGGTAAAACTCAAATATCTTCCAAATTTCATGGACGCAATCACACAGTGACATAAAACTCAAGTCCTCTGAGCTACTTGTGTTTCCTGTTCACGTTCTCATATTCGATTCTTTTAGTGAGTCATTTGAGCGCTGTTCCAGCTAAAAGATTCACAGGTTTATTTCCTGATTCATTCAGTCACACTGATCTCTTCACCCCATTGTTGCTGATTGTTAATTAGCTGCAGATTCGTACAAATTGATCAGCTTAAGCCATGTAAACTATAGACATAATAAACTATATTATTTAGAATCTGAGTGTACATCAGAGGAAAGACTAAAAAATATTTCTTACACACAAGCAACACAAACCCAGTCAGCACAACTGGGAATGTGCAGCTGGTTATAAATACAATTCGAACACCTTTTAGCTCTATTTTTATCGCTCAGCTGTAACAGTCAGTTAAAACACACGACTTAACAAATCTGTGAATCATTTAGCTGAACAGAACTCAAATGATTCACTGAAAAGGATCAAATACAGGTGCTCCTCTAGTTCTGATGGCCTGACTTATGAATTTTTTGAAGTTATGATGATGACTGATGAGAGGTTAGAGAGGGAGGTCCTACACTGACGCACAAACAGCGTAAGAGCTCTTCGTTTATTTACAAAAAGGCAGATAAAAACATCCAGTCTTCACAATATAAAACTTTAGTCTAAGAGACCAAAAGTGCGACGTGCTAGTGGAACAAAGAAGAAGACGAGAAACAAAACAAAGCCAAGCGTACGGAGCGCGAGCACGGAGCGCAGAGTGCGTTCATCGAAGAATGCGCTCTCCCTACTAAACCCCTCTCCATGCAGCCCTAACGGTACCCAGGTCCCTATATTCACTAAATAATTCTACCACCTAGGGTCACGTGACTTCCGCCCCACGGGTGAACACTGAAATAAACGTAGCCATAACATGCACAAACACACACAGGAAACAAGGCATACGGCTGCTACAGATTGTGACACGCTAAAAACTGCAAAATATTTACAAAATATAGCGTAACAGTGTATGACGTACGATATGTTCGAACAACACCCAGAAGTACACGAACGATGCCCGGATACACGTCACTCGCCTCACGTGATGCCTCACTCTCTTCCGCAACTCATGGAGTGAGTTCCCTTGTGTATCGGTGTACTGCACAGTGCATTACTGCATGCTTTATTGTGTGCTTCAAGAGCTAATTTTAATTCAAAAGCATGTCTGCTAACGCCCAGCATGTCTCCTACAGGAACAGACTCCTGGGTAGGCTAGGCTAAGCTAGGCTAAGCTAGGCTAAGATACCTAAGCTACCTAGGGTAGGTTAAGCAGTGGTTTGACATATGACATTTTCCACTTACGATGAATATAGTGGAACGCATCTCCATCGTAACTTGAGAATGACCTGTACGTAAACTCTAATAGTTCAGTGAAGTCATGTGACTTATTCACTGCTGATTTTTGTTTTAAACAGAAGCGTGATGATCCACTGAAACGTGTGAGTTTCTTATTAGTAACCTTTCACATCATATCCGTTGTAAGACAGGTGTAACGTTACCAGGAACAAACCATCCCTAACAGAGGGGTGTCTACAGATACTGTAGGTTCACATTACCTTGCTGAAGTGACTCAAGTCTGATTTTTTGCAACACAGATCTGATCTTTTCAGCACTGTGTGAACCTTTCAAATCAGACTTGAGTCATTTTCATACATGCTCCTGGATCTGATGTGTATCCAATTCGTGGCTGTGTGACATGAATGAGACGCTCAGATGTGGCTTTTTACCCGTGTTGAGCGTGTCTTCATCAGCCAGCAAGCTGCAGCAGAACCCTAATGGAGAAGAGCTCCAGCTGACCAGCTGTTTGTCATCCTCCAGAGCAAAACACCGTGCATACATCAGCTACTAGCACATTTAACCAGGTCTCCCTCCTCTTTAGCCCGGAGGACATGGCGTCCATGATTACCAACAAGAATGTCAGATTTGGACTCGTCTGA
>JAQMCW010000014.1:15986837-15998313 GCA_030068335.1 Chrysichthys cranchii | reverse complement strand
GTGAAACCAGTCAACTGTCAGGAGTTTCGTAATCCAGGCCTTCGGGTTGTGCATCCAGTAGACAGGCAGCAGGTTCTGATTCTTGTGTTTCAGGTCCCGGGGGTTTTGGACTTGTAGATGAGCCCAGGCTTCAGCAAAGAGCCCGCAGCATTGCCGCACATGACTAGCGTGATGTGGTCCTTGTGAGCCTTAAAGCCCAGGGCTCTTGCCTCCTCCTTCGTGATAAAAGTACGAGACGGCATCCGCTTCCAGAACAGCGCCGTCTCATCCATATTGAACACCTGCTCCGGCCAATATCTGCCTTCTTTAATGATGTTCTTGAAGGTGTCGCCGACATAAGTTTCTGCTGCGGCTTTGTCCGCGGAGCTAGCCTCTCCATGGAGACTCACGCTGGACAAGTTGAATCGCCTCTTGAATTTTTCAAACCAGCCCTCGCTGGTGGCAAAGTCAGAAAGGGAATCTGCAGAAGTTCCAAGTTGAGGGTCGTCCTCCAGCTCATCCCCGTCACCCGTAAACATTTCATGAAGCTGCTTGGCCTTCTCTCAGATTATATGGGTGCCCCCGAGGATGTTATTCTTCCGGCAGTCATCAATCCAGAGTCCTAAATCAGATTCCATCCGGACAACAGCCTTATTCCGCACGCTTATGACTCATTTGGCGCCCTGGTTATAAGACACTGTGGCCATAGCTCTTATCTTCTTTTCAGCCTTCATGTAGTGAACCATGGACTCGTTGATGCCGTAATGGCGTCCTACAGTGGCGCACCTGCTCCTTTCCTTTAACAAGTCAAAAAGTTTTACCTTTTCTGCGATTGTTAGCATCTTCCGTCAGCGCTTGGGTGTGGCCCCAGAAGAAACAGAAGGTACAGATAGCTTTTGGGACATAACGAAGGGCTTTACTACCCACAAAAAGCTCAGCAAAACATGTAGATGCTGAATGAGCGAGATATGAGATGCTGGTAAACACACACGGGAATCATGCTCTTCACTTAGTTAATCAGCACCCAGGTGTCTGTAATTAGCCGTGCGCTCTGATTAGCCATCGGCCAATAGCAAATGAGGAAGCATGTACTCTACCAGAAAAAGCCCGTAAACCAGCGGAAACGCCGCAATATTAGACCAATTTAAATAAAAATCTGCGATAGAGTGAAGGCGCGGAATTTGAGGTGCGATATGGCGAGGGATCACTGTATATATATACAGGGTGGGCCATTTATATGGATACACCTTAATAAAGATTATATATAATAATAATATTAATAAAGGTTTTAATAAGGTGATATTTTATGTAGGTGATATTTTATTAAGGTTTTATTAAGGCTCATTTTATTAAGGTGTATCCATTTATCCCACCCTGTATATATATATATATAAGATTTTAGACTCCCACACAAGTGGATAAAAAAACTAATTAAACTGATGCTAATAATAATAATAATAATAATAATAATAATAATAATAATAATAATAATTATGATGATGATGATGACTGGTGGTGAGGTTTCAGGTCCTGACCTTTGGTTGAAAGGCTCCTTGCAGGGAGCTGAAGGGACCGGGGTGAGGGAGGAGAGGAGGCATTCCCGGCATCGCGGGAGGATACGAGGAAAAAAACTACACAACACAAACACACCGAGAATTAAAATACAACCACTGCCTTTAAACACTCCAACACACCCCTGTAGTGTGTGTTATAAAGCTCTGATAATAATGCTGATAATTCTGAAATATTTACAATTAGTTATATGTAGGGGTCTATGTTAATCACATAACTACACTGTACATTACACACTTAATAAACTATCTGTAAACTGCAAGTTAGCGCTAGTTAGCTAGCTAATGTTAACTGACTTAGCTAGTTAGTGTTTGTGATTTATGTAGCTAATGTTACTGCTATATAGTGAAATAAAAATAAACTATGATGTTTTGCAAAGTTCTGCTGCTGGTACATAATTATATATTTCATATTACCGAAAGTCGGCCTAGTTAAAATTCCTCTTTTGCTGTGTAGAGTGTGTCTCTCAACATCTTTACAAAATTATCCCAAGAAAACAGCATTTTGTTCCATCGAAATCTTTAGAAATGTATTCCATAGTAGAAGAGTGAAGCATGTCATTCTGTTCACACAGGCACGAATGCGTATTAGGAAATCAACATTTTGTTACTGCATGATTTTTAGAAATGTATTCTGTCATCTCAGGCAAAAAATTAACTATGTTATATTGAAAAATGCTCTGGAAAGGAAAATTTTATTAACTTAAAAAAAAAAACTGTCTCAGGAAAAGATTTTGTCATCTCAAGAGCCCTTTATCTTTTTCTTTAACTTGAGAAAATGATCCTCAGGAAACAGTTCCTTAACTTAACTCAGGATCGTTATCTCTAGTTTTTTTTTTTTTTTTAGGAAAGTTTCATATTCATAAGATCCCGGGTTAATTCCATCATTATTTATTCATTATATATTTACGTGTCTGGAAAATGGCCATCTTTATCTTGAAAAAACAAGAAATGTTTCATGTAACTCTTTAAAAAATCCTTAAGATTTGGAGAAAATAATCCGGTTATCTTGGACAGAAACATGAGGGTAAATAAAACGTGTGAATGTTTTCTGGTATTTAGAGCCTCTGTAAAGATCAGTTCTGTTGCGTAATCCTTAATCTGTAAAGCTGTTCTGCTTCGATCCTCCGGCTTTTACACTTACACTCGACTGCCTTAAGAAGGGATTGTCCAGCTTTGGAGCATACTTGTCAAACTGTAAGAGGAGAGACAGACAGACAGACAGAGAGAGAGAGAGAGAGAGAGAGAGAGAGAAAGAGAGGGGGAGAGAAATAAAAAACCCATCAGCACTACAAATCGTGTTTAAATGGAAAGCATGTGTGACCAAACAGGAGATGAAAGAGCTGCGTAACGGCCGAGGAGGAAGCGGCGTGTTTACACAGCACAACTAGAACCAGACGAAGCTTAGCAAACGAATTTCACTCGCTCGCTCAAACAATTACACAATTACACAGCAAAACAGCCGGCCGCCGGCACATCAAACGCTCGAACCGCAGAAACAAAGAACGCAGATAACACCGCTCTTGTGCAATCACAGCAAATCAAACGTTCCCGATACGTTCCGCTGGAAAAACTGTCGGAAAATAACACCGATGTCCTGAGCGCAGGGTCGAGAATGATGTCATCTCGTTAAAATGGCATGAAGAACAAAAGGGCTCCGTCCCAAACGCAGTCATGTGCAGCTAGGGGTCTGTCAAACGTGAGACTCTGACTGAATGTTTAAAGTTTTTACATTCATCACTTCACTGTTTTTACTACACTGACAACTTTTTAAATGGTTCTGTCCCAAATCATACGTCATTTACTCCTCAATAGTGTTCCTATTACAAAGACACCCTTTATCCCAGAGCCAAATACTTATGCCTAACTAGAACATCCAGAACGGTTCTTATTTCAGCTCCAACTGGAATATTAACTATTCTGGGGTTCTGTTACAAATGATCAAGTTTTTCAAAAGGACTTTCCCTATTTTAAGGCTCAAAGGATCCGTCTCAAACACTAGGATTTAAAAGTAGAAATAGAATTTATTTCTTGGTTGCTGTACATTCTTAGGTTCTGCATCAAATATCCTTCACTAGTTAGTGTTCTTGCAAGAAGCCATTTTAAAGCTGTGTTCCAAACACTAGAGCTTATTTCTGATTAATGCTTATATAGGAACGGCATTCTTCTTTAGACTCTGTCCCAAATCAAATGTGACACTTGATCTCATTAGTGTTCTTACTAGATTAGTTTAGGGCTCTGTTCCAAACACTAACATTTTTTCCCTTAGTAAGTTGCTGGCCATGTTTAAGCTCTACTCTATACACTGGACCTGATTTATGTTCTGACCTGAACATTGGGTGCTATTAGGGCTCTGTCCCAAACAACAAAACTGCACACTACTTAGTGTTCTCACTGAAATCGCAGCCTTGTCCAAAAAGCCATTTTAAGTTTCTGTCCTGAACAGTGATGATTTTTTTTTTACTCTTATTAGAGTGTCTGCCATCTTAAGGCACTGAGGAAGTGTGTGTATTACCCACAATGCACTGCAGCTTATAAATGAAAAAGTGCAAAGTGTACGGTTGCGTTATCACGAACAGTGAGCTGGAGGTCACACGTGTTAAGCAGCTGTCCTCTTACTCCTCTTGCTAATCTTACATGCTAATTGCTAATTAAGCAATTATCTAGCAGGTAATTAGTTTCCTGATTGCTCTAATATACACATATTTAAACCTCACTGCGTTTGGGACACAGCACATGTCTGAATCAGTGTGCGTTTTAGAACGTTCTCCTTCAGATGATTATGAGACAAAGATTGCTTTATTTCCCTTTAACACACCCACACACAGACACAGACACACACACACACACACATGTGAAGGACATTCAAGTCCAGTTCTGTTCCAGTGTGAGAAGGAGAGAAGAAACCTGAAGAAAGCATGTGTGTGTGTGTGTGTGTGAGAGAGAGAGAGAGAAACTGAAAGAAAGAAAGAAAGAAAGAAAAACAGAGTAAGGCAGAGGTAAAGGAAGAATATTCAGAGAGAAAAAGAGAGAATGACACAAAGAGTGAGACAAAGGAAAAGAAAGACTGACAGAAAGAGAGATGGATAGAATAACGGAGAAAGAGAAGGTAAAGAGAGTGTGTTAAAAAAAGGAGAAAGACAAAAAAGCAAAAAAGGCATAAAATGAGGAGAGAGTGACAGGTAGATATAAAAAATAAGAAAAAAGAAAGAAAGGAAAAAACACAATGAGAGAGAAAGCTCTGTCTAAAAAAGAACTGAAGGAGAAAAAGAAAGACAAACACACACAGACACGACTTTTTGTATTCATTTCTAAAGTGCGTGTGTGTGTGTGTGTGTGTGCTACACACACACTGACCCACACACAGCTCCACTACACCCCATCTGCACTAATTAAGACCATAATTAAGACGGCATATTTCATCATTTAACAATTAAGAGTATTCCGTGTTTCCGTGTGGAACACCAGCTGCTCAGGCGAGTCATAACCATAAAACACACACACACACACACACACACACACACACACACACACACACACACACACACACACACAGCTTCATTAATTAAAGCGATTTAGCCGGAGGGAGGGAGCCGGCTGCCGTTTCAGCTGGGGGAGAAAATCTCAACGCCAACATCAGCTCTGAAAAAGAGGAGGGAAGATTAGTGACCGGTCACTGCAGAGGGAAAGAAGGGTTAATTTAGGATGCAGCCCGAGTGGACTGGGGAGAGTGAGACATTTGTAATAGTGTGCACCCTAGACAGGGGGTGTGACGTGTTGTTTGGAACGTGTCCCCAGATATTTGTGTTGGTGTTTATGATGAGCTTTTATGAATAAATTCTCTCAGAAATCCTTTTTAGCTTAACTTATATTAGCAAGAACGCTAGTTTAGCCTTATAGAATATCAACATGTATGAGTACGACCTAAAAATCCTGTCAGCTTAGCTTGTACTAGCTAGCTAGAATTAACAGTGAAAATTATGAACATTTATGAATAAGAGTTAAAAAAAAAAAAAAGCTTCTCTCAGAAATCCTGTCAGGTTAGCTTATACAATTATTCAGACTTAAAAATCCTCTCCGAAACAGCTTAAATCTGCTAGCAGTGGTGATCATGAACATTTAATAATATGAGGGGGGAAAAAAAGTTCGCAGAAATCCTGTCAGGTTAGCTTATATTAACCAGCAAGCTAAAGTTGGAAGTGAAAATATATAAATACAAGTCAAAATTCTTTTGAGAAATCTGGATAGGTTAGCTCATATTAGCTAGCAAGCTATAGCAGACACGTTTATGAACACAAGTTGAAAAATCCTCTCAGAAAACCAGCACAGCATCAGGCTAGCACACGTTAGCATGCTAGTATCGTTAATGAATTTATTTTATTTAATCAATATGAATTCCAAAAGATTCTTCCAGATTAGCTTAAATTATGTAACTAGCTAACATCATCAGTGAAAATGATGAATATTTGTGAATACAGCACATAAGTTCAGTCAGAAATAGTGCCAGGTTAGCACCCTTCAAGTTACCTAGTGAGCATTAGCAGTAAAGATTGTAAAATTTCACAAGCCCGACTTGAATTCTCAGAGAAATCCTGTCAAATAAGCGTGTTATCACTTTAGCATTATCAATAAAGTATACACACTGTCAAGAATCTTATCATGTTAGTTCATGTTAGCCAAAATATATATTTAATCACATCCTCATTTCCCCGTAAGGAATTCTGTGCATAGACACAAGTGCACGCTTTGTGAGGTATGCGATGACTCGGGGGGGTTAAGTTTTCCAACGTCTGGCTGCTAGCGTTTCTCTCTTAATGGCCTGTCACCACATGGAAGCGATTAGCTTTTATCAAAATAACATGCTAATATCACGACTTTCATCAACAATGAGGTCACCGCCAATTTCGAACAGGAAACGCCAAAAAATCACCATTAGGGTCATACGAAAGCAATAACACACGTCCGCTGCGTGAACCGCAAACAGTCAGAAATACGGTGCTAGCACGCAAAGACTTTATTAGCTTTTATGCCTTTATTTCAGCTCCTTATGCTACAGTCTCTGGCTAATGTTAACATCACGTGTGTGGTTTGGGACACGTCCACAGTGGACTGATGGTGGTGTTTAAGCCCTATATAGTAAGCAGCGAATAGTGTGTGTGGTTTGGGACACGCCCACAGTGGATTGTCGATGATGTGAACATAGACTGTGTAGTGTTTCTTCCCTAGGTAAATGTGCTACATAGGGTGCATGATGGGAAGAGGGAGTAGGGAGTAAGGGAGTAGGGAGATGTGTAGACCCCAGCGTGGTGGTGAAGGGCAGGAGGTCGGTCTGATCTGGTTGTTTTCGTTACTTATCCTCACATTTCTGGCTGCGGTACGCACCATGGGCGGTGCAGTGGGCGGCCCAATGATGGCGGGAAAAGGCGTGAAGGTGTGCTGATGCGTGTGCTGATGCTGGTGCATGTGCTGGTGTTGGTGAAACTCCGCCCTCAGGAGCGACATTTGGGACAACGGCGAGCCGGCTGCCCCCGGCGCCGCCCCCCGGCCCCGCTCGGAACTCTGAACCAGGAAGCGGTTGTTCAGCTCCTGCCGGAGGAGATCATGATGCTCTGAGAAGAAAGAAGGAAAGTGGAAAGAGGGGAAGGGAGGAGAAAAAAAAAACAAAAAAAAGAAAGAAAAAACAAAAGGACAGGGGAAGGAAGACAAAAAGAAAAAAAAGCACGGGCGGCCAGTGAGTTTAACCAAACGGCGGGAAAAAGAAGAGAAAGAGGATAGTCACCTGGCTTTCTCTGTTTCTCCAATTCAAGCTGTGAGGGTTTTCTACGTGAGGGCTCATTGGTCGAGGTAAAAGTGTTGCATGTGACAATGTGCCAATCAGAATCCCCGAATGAGGCTGGCAATACATGATTGGTTGGTTGAATGATATCAACAGGCTGGTATCTGAAGACAAGAGAGAACCGAGAGTCACCTCAGCAGAAAACACACACACCTTATTAAAGGAGTAGTTCCGCCAACAGCCAAACGTGTACAGTGTCCCCGTTACGCCAAACATGGCTAACGTCGCTAATGCGTAATGAAAGCTTCTAGCCACCAGTTTAGCAAGATGTCCTAAATCTGCATTCCACAGTCGTGTCTCTTCAGCCTGCTGCAGGGAGTTGTCCTGAATTGTCATCTTAGCATCTTAGGGTAACCATAGCAACCGACAACACTCACAACAGGACACGCCCACTAACGCCAATCATGCGCTGACGAGTGAGATGTTAGCTGTGTCGCAGACTGAGAACAGTCCTTCTTCATTGGCGCAGAGTTCGGCGCCACGTCACACCGACATCACACTCAGGCAGGGGGTGTGGCCTAAAGCAATCAATTCAAGTGGGGGTGTGGCTTGATATTTAAATGTGGAGATTCACATAGCGATACAGTTTGAATATCATTAGTGCAGTATGACGAGCACCACGCTAAACTGGTGGCTATCAGCTTCCGTTACATGCTAGCTCCATTAGTCTCGGCGCTCCAAGACGATCCACTCCGTTTGGAATAACGGGAACGCTGTGGATGTTTCAGGTTTGACTGAACGACACCTTTAACATTGTTAAACTAAGTGTGTAATATGGAGAATTATTACTATTAGTGTTATAACTATTATTCTTACTGCAGCATAAATGATTTTGGTATCTAGAAACCTTTTAAATTTTAATTTTGTTTTATATAACAAGTCACAGTTCCACCATGGAATAATATTTACTCACCGTTTATATATATATAAACCACAACCATTCTGCATCTTACAACAAACTTTAATTATATTAAATATATGCAAATTTAACGTAATACTATATTTAATATATAGTCCTGTCAATTGCATGGAAATAAATTTGTACAAAATAGTGCAGTGTGGATTTCTTTCTTCACGTCTGGTAGTTATTGTATTACTAAATCATCACCACTGTGGTAATGAAGGTCATGTTTCTTTTTACCAAAACCTTTATATCAGCCAAAAAAGGATGTTTCAACATCAGTACGTATTATTATTGCTATCATTATTTTTACTCACCATGGGAAAACAAGTGCAGTGGAGGATCAGTTTCAGTGGCAGATATTACATTTAACATAGGTTTGGCATCTCTAAAATTTAAATAAATAAATAAACAACCAAACAAACAAACAAATAAATAAAAACGGTAATTTTTAGAATAGCTACATAATAATGATAAAAATGATAAAAAACGCCCCGTTTCATACTGTTTCATTCTGTTAATGTGCTAAAACTAGTCTAAGGTCATTATAATGATAAAGTCATTATCAAACACAGCAGATAGATTAGATATCACATGTCTGGGCTGATCGTCTGCTTCTGTCTAATCAGGGGTGGGTTTCCCGATAACCGTGAGTCTGCTTTGCGAGTGAGATTTAATAAACGAATTGTAAGTCGTGGTAATAAACAGGACAAAGGATGACAGACACGAGTGACATCAACAATTTACAACAAAAATATACCTTTGTTTGACAGGGCTACACCGGGAAAAAGGGAATATGTGTCCGGTCAGATTTAGGAGAAATTATGGTAAAACAGTACCAATAAAACTGTTGACAATGAACTGAATTTAAACAGAAATCTGATCTACTAGCTCGAGTGAGAGTAGAGTGTGATCCGCTGGCCTAGCCAATCAATAAATCTTAAAGGATGTTAGTCCTGAGTAAGGTGTGGGACCGTAGTGCAGCGTCACGCTGTGGCCTCGAACCCTCAGGATCCTGAGCTGACTGCGAGGCACTTTAATTAAACACCATCAAATCCTGTTCACGTCACAAAACCAGGCTGTGTAATTGCTGCTGTTGTTTGTACAGCTAACGTCACTGATAAAAGCAACACACTTTCTAGAGAAATTAGCGAGCACCCTCTGTGTTTTTGAGGTCGAACTGCACACGAGCTCTGAGCAATAACGTACAGTAATCCCCCTGCTATATCGCGATTCACATTTTGCGTCCATGGATATTTGCGGATTTTTTAAAATTAGGATATACAAGAAGTCTCGACATACAATGGTTCGAGTTTACGTCGCTCGCTCCCATAAAAACATAAAAAAATTGAGACATGAGTGTTTGGGTTTATGGCGTTAGTGTCGTACTTACGGACTACGTGGGCGAACTAGTTTGCGCTCAGCGGAAGAATCCGCAGTAACGCGGCGTATGAGTGACAAGTGTTCCGTTTGTGTTGCTTTGTTTGGCGACTTTTGTCCCTTATCATGGCTCCTAAACGAAAGTCCGAGTCTTCACTTGGTCGTGCTTCGACATTGTAAAGAGATCAGAAAAGGGAGAAACAGCCACGGATATCGGATGTCAGTGTTTCTGTTCCTACAGTGCCGTGTACAGGACAGGATATTTATCTCCTTTAACTTTTTCTGTGTCTTAGTTGTGTTTTATGTTCTTGATCAGGGGTCCCCAACCATCGGGCCGTGGACCGGTACCGGGGTCTTTTGGTACCGGGCCGCGGAACAATAATAATCTTTCTGAAATTTTTTGTTATTTTATTTTCATTAGCTTCCTGGGTATCTTATTTTGAAAAATTCCACTCTCGTCGCACTACTGCATGTGACTCAGAGAACGTAGCGGTTCCATCGCAACATTTTGCGCCCCCCCAGTCCGTCCTTTTACATCGCGCTCCCCCCAGTCCCCGGTACAAAAAAGGTTGGGGACCACTGTTCGAGATGATGATTGTATACTGTGTTAGGATCGGGACGTAACTTAGACTAGGGTGTGTTCGGGTTCCATCACTCTTGTATGAACGGAGCTGTGTCGTAACCTGAGGACCCCCTGTGTCTAATATTTTTTGCAGATGTCCCCGGTATTATAAAATATAAACATGAATTAAAATGGAGTAAAATATTAATAATATATAAAACACAGTACAGTGTAGATCATATTTACTCAAGAGACAAAGAACACGTAGCGTTGTTTACGAAAACGCGGTGTGGGGATACTGTAAAAAAATGCCTGGAGGAACGGGTCTGGCCAATCGGAATGATTTGGAATCAGAATCATTTAATCTTGGTTGTGATTGGCTGCTGGCTACGATGCATATGATTGGGGAGAAGCAACCAGCATTCGCCAACATCCCGGCTTCAATTCGAATTCTATACAGAATTCATCTCGCTATATGCTTGCAAATGTTTTCTTTATGTGTTTAATTGTGTCTAGAAAGGGAGGATCATTTAGGGCTTAAACTATAAAAAAAAGGGGTGGCGCCCATGTATCTTCATCTTTTGTGTTCTCTTGGAATGTAACTCCTGTGAAAGACGAGGGACTTCTGTCCTTAGTGAACAATGAACGGATCAGGTTACTGGATCATTTACAAAAGGGTTTACACACTGTGTCAGCTGCAAAAAGTTTCAGGAAATGCTCATTATTTAAACCTTCTTACAAACAAAATAATGAAGTACTTTTGGTTACGAATGTTTCAGGAAAACCACTCCAGGTCATTTTTTTGTCACAACGCAATCTTGTGGTAAGAGTTGTTCAACAATTTTAATCTAAATGTTAATATACGCCGTCTGTTTACAGTCATTATTATTAATATTATAATTTCCCCCTACTTTTTTACCCCATCATCATTGAGGGGCCGCTAGCTACACTCACTCAGTGTTAATGATAAAGGAAATGTTCATCAGGACTCAGTGTTTAACACACACTGAACCCTAATTTAACATTAATTTGACGTGTGCGGCTTTGGACTGAGATTTATATGATAATTCAATTTAGTTTTATTTTTATAGCACTTTTAATAATGGATATTGTCACAAAGCCACTTCACAGAAGTATATCAATTCCAGCTGTAAACCTATTAATCTACACACTTATCTATCTATCTATCTATCTATCTATCTATCTATCTATCTATCTATCTATCTATCTATCTATCTATCTATCTA
>JAQMCW010000014.1:15939894-15950393 GCA_030068335.1 Chrysichthys cranchii | reverse complement strand
TTACACATCAACATTCCCCATCATCACACACCGACATTCCCCATCATCACACACCGACATTCTCTATTATCACACACAAACATCCTCCATCATCACACACCGGCATCCTCCATCATTACACATCAACATTCTCCATCATCACACATCAACATCCTCCATCATCACACACCAACATCCTCCATCATTACACATCAACATTCTCCATCATCACACATCAACATTCTCTATCATCACACATCAACATCCTCCATCATTACACACCAACATCCTCCATCATCACACACAAACATCCTCCATCATCACACACCGACATTCTCCATCACACACAAACATTCTCTATCATCACACACAAACATCCTCCATCATCACACATCAACATCCTCCATCATCACACACCAACATCCTCCATCATCACACACCGACATCCTGCATCATCACACACCAACATTCTCCATCATCACACAGCAATGTTTTCTGTCATCACACAAACCAACGTTCTCCATCATTCTCCGTCATCACAGACACCGATATTCTCCGTCATCACACACCAACATTCTGCATCACACACCGACATTCTCCATCACACACACCAACATTCCCTTTCATCACACAACAACATTGTCTATCATTACACAAACCAACATTCTCCATCACACAAAACAACATTCTCCATCATCACACACACCAACATTCTCCATCATCACACACACCAACATTCTCCACCATCACACACCAACATTCTCCATCATCACATACACCAACATTCTGCATCTCACACCGACATTCTCCATCATCACACAGCAATGTTTTCTGTCATCACACAACAACATTCTCTATCATTACACAAACCAACATTCTCCATCACACAAACCAACGTTCTCCATCATTCTCCGTCATCACACACTGATATTCTCCGTCATCACACACCAACATTCTGCATCACACACCGACATTCTCCATCACACACACCAACATTCTCCATCAGCACACACCAACATTCCCTGTCATCACACAACAACATTCTCCATCACACACACCAACATTCTCCATCAGTGTGCAAATATTTCAATTTACACTGAAGAACTATAAATTGTCAGATGGCATAAAATATATAAAACACATGTGCTGACGAGTGTAAGTGAAAAGTCAGTGGTTGTTAGAAGTGACTCTTTCAGTGAAATCCCTCCTCATCTCACACACAGGTCTTTGAGAAGCTCTTTGTGTTTTCTCTGAGAGCATCACACTCTCAGCAGAATGTTCTGGACAGCTCTAATGTCCTGTATCGCTCTGTGTCTCATCTCTAATGCACTTCAGTATTTTAAACCTGACAGCGTCTGCAGAAAATAAAACCTTTATTACATATAAATCCACCTGAGACAGGAGAGCGTTATAATTCAAACGAGTCGTAGCGGCGTGTGGCGGCCATGTTTAAAACTGCCTCCGAGTGAGAGAATTATAGGGCACTTAGGATAATGGAACACTTTTTTTCCAGATGGTGTGACGGAGGCTACGTCGACTCCTCTGTCTCATCCGTCTATCATTAGAGAAGAAGAACAGCTGGCAAATGACACGTCTGAGCCGGAGGCGCTAACAGCCTGACACGCTGCGGCGGCCATGTTAGATTAGGAGTCAAACAGGTAATAAAACACCAGAAATGCCATCACACTCCAACATTCATCATCAAACACCGTCAGACTGCGGCGTTCAAGATCAACACAAACAATCACCATCATAAAGAACATTTACACACCATCAAACACCAACACCATCACACCGCAGTAAGCGCCAACACGAAGAGGGAGATGGAGAAGGTTGGTGTGAGATGATGGAGAACATTGGTGTGTCTGATGATGGAGAACGTTGGTGTGTGATGAAGAACTTTGGTGTTTGATGGAAAATGTTGGTGTGGGTGATGGAGAACATTGGTGTTTGATATAGAACGTTGGTGTGTGTGATGGAGAACGTTGGTGTGTGTGATGGAGAACATTGGTGTTTGATATAGAACGTTGGTGTGTGTGATGGAGAACGTTGGTGTTTGATGAAGAATGTTGGTGTGTGATGGAGAAAGTTGGTGTATGATGGAGAACGTTGGTGTTGCTTTAACACTAGAATAAACATGGTGTTGAGCTGCTCTGGGATCAGTTCTCGTGGCTGGCTCTCAGTCCTGCCCCCTACAGCGGCTCGAGATAAAGGCCAAACCACTCGAGCATCTTCAGCCGCCACTAGAGATGAAAGGCATTTAAGAGCGTGACACACTCGAGAAAAGAGCACAAAAACACTCATGCTCCTCATTTCTTTCATTTCTTCCAAAAACACAATATCTAATTGGAGGAGGAGAGCAGAGGATCATGGGAAATCTTCATCAGGTGGCTCGGGGCTTTGAAGTGAGGTGGCTGCTGCTAATCTGTTCACTTGTAAAACAGGACATCAATAAGACGAGTGGCTCGACCCTTCACACCCGACTGCGTGGGAGGCGGCCGAGTGTGTTTTGACCTGTATGTGTGTGTGTGTGTGTGTGTGTGTGTTGGACTCCATAAAATGTAGCTCATCCAGCGACTAACCTGTGACTTTACAAATACCATTCAAGCTGCTTTAACTAGCCATTTGCGTATGTGCGTTCGTGTGTGTGTGTGTGTGTGTGTGTGTGTGTGTGTGTGTGTGTGTGTGTGTGTGTGTGTTTGACATTTAACAAGAAAACAGGCTGAGAGGAAAAGACATCCACTGCCTGGACGTCTCAAAACATCGAGCTCTCGCTTGGGGCAAAAGGTCGCAAGTCACTTCCATTAAGACACGAGCACTAAACCCCTGTGGATCACACACACACACACACACACACACACACACAAGAACGCCGAGGGGGCCCAGCACCATAAAAATACACATGAAAGCCGGTTCTGTTTGGCCAGTTCCCACATGGCAACACACCACAGTATTTATAACCTTAATGGCTAAAACAGAAGCTTGGAGTTAACAACGCTAACGTTAGACGCTAATGTCACTAGTCTTAGGTTTCCCTTTAGCATAGTTAGCATGACCTCAGGAGCAAACAAGGCCAGCACCGTGTTCCAAATTCCCCCTTAATCCCACCACTTGAGAGCCTTGTGCACTACGTAGCACACAGACACACACCAGCGCAGGGTTTACTACGTTCCCCCTGAACTACCAGGTTCTAGGATGTAGAACGCCCACAGGTACACTGCTAGTAGATTCTAGAACTCACACTGGGCCTTCTATCGGTGCCGTGCACTATGTAGTGCACTAATCTGGGGGGGGACGAGTGAGCATGAATGATCACTTAAACATTCCATCACTTACACACCGTCAGAAACACCTCAGCAGTGTCAACCAGTGGGCGTGTCCCAAACCACTGTCCTATTCACTACTCACTATACATTATAGGACAAATAAACATCATCATCATCATCATCACTCTACAGTGGGCGTGTCCCAAACCCCACTAATTTTAGCTATGTACTGATGTTTGGATATACGATTAATCATGATTAAACACAATAATATTTATCATTATTATTATTAGCGTCGATCTAAATGCTCGTTGTGTCCGCTGTGTAGCATTAAGAGCTGGTGTTTACAAGGTGTTCGAAAAAGGTGTGGGTTTTGTACGTGATGTAAAAAGTTAGCAAGATTCGTTTCCACCTCAAATAAATGCGTCTGAACGGCTGCACTTTTTTTACATTAAAGTGTGACTGTGGTTTGAAGATGACCAGCTAACATGACGCTTTTATCTGCATCATACTTTACTATTCAAGACCTTGAGGTGTGTGTGTGTGTGTGTGTGTGTGTGTGTGTGTGTGTTTGTTGTTGTTCAGGCTGTGATCTGCCTCGACTTTCAGATTACAAACCGCTGGCTGATCTCTCTCGCTCTTATCTCTCCCTCCGCCTTATCTTCTGAGCGCTGATAAACGCCAGCGTGAGGAAGCCCTACGAGCGCTCGACTCCAGCACCGCGTCCGAGACCGATTAAAGGTTAGCTGCCGGAACGGACGAGAAATGAATAAATACGGCCTGATTTGAAAAAAAAAGCAGGAGGAAGACGGAGGAGTTGGCGGCCGCAGAAAATCCGCCATGATAAAGAGGTGCTTATAATCAGTTATAACACATTATAATGCGTCACATGCATTACATACTGTATATACATTACACAGAGTGCGCACACACACACACTTGGATCATGGATAAATGGACACCCAATTCAGAATGTCAAAGGTCATTCAAAGGTCAGCCCCAGGGAATTCTGGGAGCCTGAACATGGCTATATTCTGAACTGAAAGGTTATTACATTTCACACGCGTCATAACTGAAACCACACACACGCACACACACGCGCAGAGTGAGAGAGAGAGCAGCGCGACAGAGAGCCGCAGTAATAAATAACCTGACTCCCATGATGCAACCCGGGTGATGAATATCGATTTACACGTGACATATGCGACGCAAAATGACGCTGCGCAGGCTGTCGGCCGCAATTTACACCACTGCGAAGTGTGTGAAGTGGCACCGAGTTCAAACCCTGCATGCAAATCCTATTCAAATGCAGTGCAACCTCAACACTGACAAGTGTGTGTGTGTGTGTGTTTATAACACATCACAAGGACTGTCCTGAAATTTAACAGACATTAAATGTTTATTTTTTTACCTTTATTTTTACATTTTTACTTCCAAAGGCAGAATGTATATTTTAGCGCTCACACTGCGTTACAGTTACAGGTTTATTTTTGTTATAAATGTGTAAGCGCGACACACTGATATGGCTCTGTACTCCTTTATTCAGCTCTCGAGTGCTTATTTTATTCATTCATTTACTTTAAATTGCAGATGTACACTGTGTATCTGACGGTCTGTACACACTCACTGTCACAGAAACACCTGAAACACAACACGTCTGCCCTGCGTTTACTTAATGTCTGATCAGATTTTATTTATTTATTTGTTTGTTTGTTTGTTTATTTATTTATTTATGATGCACATATTATACACACACACACACACACACACACCTGTGATACAGAAAATGGATCAAATGTATTGCGCTCTATTCCACACCAGGAACAGATTTTACATTTTGGAAGCAAAACTAATAAGATTTGTATAATTCCTAATTAATATAATAATAATAATAATAATAATAATAATAATAATAATAATAATAATAATAATTCTGTGCATACAAAGAAAACATCAGTATATTTCAGAATATTATTAACACTGGGATCTGGAACTTTCTCTTGATGTTACAGTCTGATATTAATTATACAATATAGTAATAGTTCATATTATAATTATTATTATTATTATTATTATTATTATTATTATACAGACGGTGTATTAAACAGGAGACTCGGCGAGAGCAGAAAATGACTTTCTGTCACGAACCCGAGAAATCACACACACACACACACACACACACACACACACACACACTTCAATACAGAGGCGAAAAGAGCAGAAAATGACAATTACTTATTAATAAATATACATGTGATTTTCTTTCTTTGTTTTTTTTGTTGCAAAAAAACAACCAGATAAAGCGACATGACATACCCCCCCCCCCCCCCCCACGCTCGCGCGCTCCAATCCGCTCCTAATAAAGGAACTAAAGTGGATTTTTATAACTGCAGAATGAACAAGGGAGACAATGACACACACAGGTATCTCACTCATGTGGAGCTAAAAGGGTCTGCACTGATGGGCACTGAGGAAATCCGTGTGTGTGTGCGTGTGTGTGCGTGTGTGTATGTGTGTGTGTGCGTGTGCGTGCGTGCGTGTGTGTATGTGTGTGTGTCTGCGCGCGCGCCCAAGACACGACCGTGTGTTCGTCGCCATGCAAAAATATGACTGTGCACCGAATCCGTCTTTTCGTGCACTCTCACGCGCTCATTGTGTGTGCGGCTTACACACACACACAGACACACACACACAGACACACACGCACAAACACACGCACACACACACGCGCGCGCACACACAAAATAAACGCCTAATAATAAGAGGAGCTGAGCAGTGGGATAAACACACAAGAGTTACAATCTTACCCGGAATGTCGCTCAGCTTTCCGACACAGAGAGAGAGAGAGAGAGAGAGAGAGAGAGAGAGAGAGAGAGCCCCGTTATATCCACAGCGCGCGCACCGGGGCCGAGTGGTGTTTAGCCCTTTAGTCCGAAATGCAGCTCGTTTTCCTGCACAAAGTCCAGTAAGATCCGGATCCGGGAGCTGTGTGCTCGGTGTGTGTGTGTGTGTGTGTGTGTGTGCTCGGTGTGTGTGTGCGCGCGCGCGCTGACAGATCGCTAACAATAGCCTTTACATTTCCCAGCCCGGGCAGCGCGCGCCGCTCTCTCTGCCCTTCTCCTCTGTGAGATGAAGCAGCCGTGTGTATTCCATCCAAACACCTCACAAACACTCTGCGCCTCTGTGCGGGAGAAAGAAATCCACAATCCTCCTGCTTTTATTCTTTCCTTTCTGTTCTGTTCTTTTCTTTTCCTGCAGCGAGAAAAACACGAGCGTGGAGGAAGCGGGCGCGAGCGCAGCGCGAGGCGCACTCAAGCGCAGTCGGGGCGCTACTGGATGGAACAACACGGTCACGGGCTGAGGGAAGGGAACCCTACTGCGCATGCGCGCTCACGGCGGATTGACAGACACACGGTTGCCTGGATACCGGGCACGCGAGCTGACAGGAGCAACAAAAATGGCGGTTTTTATTGAAAACAGATTAGTGAGAGACAAACCTCAGGCGGTGAGAACACTAGAGGAAGCGGCTGAGTACTGAGTCCTGTTCCTGCTGAGCGGTGTGTTCAGCTTCACCCGCCATGAGCTTCAGCACTCAGAAGTGTCAGGCTGTCAGGCACGCACACTAACAAAACCAACACGCCGTAATACAGCCACCGCCAGCTTCACGCCTCAAACACTCGCTGACTCAAACGACTCCGATGTCATGGATGGGTTTGTTTTGTTTGTTTTAAATAACACAAATCCTACGTAAAGTCTGAAGCGGGTTATGAACGTGTGTGGAAACGCAGCGCTTTAGCTCCCTGCAGTATGACTCAGACTCCTGTCCTGTAGTGACTCCATCACAAACACTGAATTATTCATGAAGTAGACACTTAAACCCCGCCCATAACCCTGCCCCTAACATCAAGCCTAACATTTTTACCTTTACAAATGGAGTTACGAGAACGGACAGGGATTTACACTGAGCAAGAAATCACAGACCTTTACCCAACAGGGGCTCCATGGTTCGACCGCCTGAAGGATTCATTCACCTTCTAGTGAGTCGGTCGGCAAAACCAAATCATTCACAAAATCTCTGACTGAATGGTTCACTCACTCGTTCAGTGATCTACATGAGAGGGGAATCTCGGTCATGAGGGCGATTAGTGAATCGTTCACCATAAGGACTCTTTTAAACAGAATCCTTCCTGAATCCAGGTTTTGATTAAAAGATTCAAACTTCTGAGTGAGACAGAAGGGAATCTTGGGCACGATTGAAAGATTCACTGATTCAAAGAGCGTGATTAATTAGAATTCAAATCTAATACAATGCTACATAAAATGTCTGGCGTGTGCAGATGTCGTGTTTTGACTTTCAGGTTTGCAGTGGCGAAGCCTAAGCGAAAGAAATTATTTATAGTCCATCATTTAAAGAACGAATCGTTCATGAGTGAAACCTGTCTGTAACCCATAACCCCGCCCACCCAGAGCCCCACCCTATCCCTGAACTCAAACATTATGACTTTTAATACAATTTGATGAGTCAGAAGTCATACAATTTCATTAATATGAAACAGGACAACAGGAAATGACACTTATTTAAAATGACCGTTACAGTCACGTGTTGATTGTAGAGTTATAAAGCGCGTTACATACAAGTCCTCAGATTAGTTCTTTAAACAAACACAATTGTAACTAAAACACAGCGGCGGAGATCGGCAGTAACGAAACCGTACGCTGTTCTGTAGTGGCTCGTTTGACGAACAAATCGCCGTTATTACACGGCTTTCAAATTACAGGCCTCTGTTTTTACAAATCGATAAACATGGAGGCATTGTGTTTTGTTTCGGCCGACAAACAGGCGTTTAGCGCAGCCGGCACACACGATGTCAGCGCCACTGCTCGGCGGTTTCGTCGTCTGGAACGCCAGGCTTGTAATTATTTAGCAGCTGACTGTGATTATAGGTCATCTTTAAGCCTACACACTTCCTATTAAAACATCAGGCTTCCAGAAAAAAAACACCACACACACACACACACACACACACACACACACACACACACACACACACACACACACATGTTCTGCACATATCCAAAATATCAGGCTCTTTCTCTCTCTCACACACACACACACACACACACACTTTGTTCAGTTTGACCTTAAGTGCACTGCATATTGTGTAAAGGCCACTAACACATACCCCATCTAGTGTACTTCGCACACGCTAACTTTTCGTATATAAACACACCTGCAGTGATGTGAACAAAACTCAACACACTTAATTACCTGCTAACTAACATGTGGCTCGAAACTGAACTCGCAATCAGTGTTTAATTCACACAGTAAAAGCTCTAAGGGCACATCTACACCTTTACACTCATTAAACATGCACAAATCTATGAATATGCATGACATGCAAATGTGCACATGCCAACCCGTCCTCCTGACGTCACGACTAGCCTGATATCACTAACTGTAAATGCTAGCATGCTAGTTCTCGTTAGTCACAGGGTCTTCTTGAGTTTTATCCTCATTTTCTCACTTATTTATTTAAACCTATAAGAATTTATTTCAATGTTGCCATGACAACCATGATCCTTTCATCACTACTATTTAGCTTAGATGGGGGAAAGAGGCAGGGGGAGCGAGAGGAAGGACAAATATACTGGCACGTGCTAACGTGTTGAACTCAGCACACATAATCACGTGGTGAAGAAGGAGAGATGGTCGAGAAACAGCCAAAGGGGAGAAGGTCAGAAGAACAAAAATTGTAAAAGAAGTGTTATGCTCAGGCAAGGACGAAGAGCCATGTTAATATCGGTGAGGCTTTCCAGAGATGGAGAGGCCTCCGAGAGTTCAGAGGCCTGAAGACGGATGCTCAGGTTGCTCTGGTTCTGCTCGACAGGTGGGTGACATTACCAGGAGCTCAGTATAGTTTTGTCCTGTTTGCTACTGTTCGTGATAGCTAATCCCAACCAGTTAGCCAGCAAGCAGGTACCTGTGGCACTTTTGTTTGTCAGGCAACGTTAAAAACTTTCCCACAGACATTTAGCTATTAGCGTCAGAGCAGCAAGTGTAGCTAACAACCTAGCTAACATTAGTTATATTACTTAAGTTACATTTGCGAGGGGTTTTCTGTCTCTTTGGTCACTGTAGTTTTGTGAAAAATATCAAAATAACGAACTAGTTTTTACTCCGTTGTGTGTTGGATGCTGTGTTTGTGCACTTGCACATTAGCTTTCGATCAGTCTTTCTGTGATGGCTTTAATCTCCAGGTCTGTTCAAAGTAACAGATTTGTTACCTGGTCTCTTATTGTCGTTGCCTTGGTAACGCACGGTCCATGAATCTAGAGGGGCGGGGCGTCTGAATTAGAACTGAAGGGAGGTGTGTATTTGTTCGGCTGTTGAGTACAAATATCAACGTTTAGCTCCTGTCTTCCTCCAGAATCGTGGACTTCATGTTTAAAATTGAATTATGTTGAAGAACTTTGGTCATGTGACTTTTCTGTGTCTCAGGACTCTGCTTAGCATGAAACCCACTTCAGCTAAAAGCTAGCTCCTATTTTATTTGGATAGCGCGATCACTCCCGCAGGATTGATCTAGACATGTGTGAATTTAATATTTCATGCTAAATACACTGTACAGCTTAGCGTTAACACTAGATTTAGTTCGCTAGCAAATCTATATTTTCTATCCAATCTTTTAACTTGATGTTATATCAGAGAGCTTGTGATTGGCTGAATATAACATAAGCTCCACCCCAGCTGACCTAGGTGAAATCAGGATGAGTGTGTGTGTGTGTGTGTGTGTGTGTGTGTGTGTGTGGGAATCGAGGTAAACGTGAGGTTTTGATGAGGAATTTCTCACACAGATGCACTGTGGATGAAATAACAGATTACTGAACAATAAATCAACAACCAGACAGACAGACTGAGAGAGACAGACAGACTGAGAGAGACAGACAGAGAGAGACAGACAGACATAGAGAGAGACAGACTGAGAGAGACAGACAGAGAGAGAGAGACAGACAGAGAGAGAGACAGACTGAGAGAGACAGACAGAGAGAGAGACAGACTGAGAGAGACAGACAGAGAGAGACAGACAGACATAGAGAGAGACAGACTGAGAGAGACAGACAGAGAGAGAGAGACAGACAGAGAGAGAGACAGACTGAGAGAGACAGACAGAGAGAGAGACAGACTGAGAGAGACAGACAGAGAGAGACAGACAGACATAGAGAGAGACAGACTGAGAGAGACAGACAGAGAGA
>JAQMCW010000014.1:15924680-15936614 GCA_030068335.1 Chrysichthys cranchii | reverse complement strand
TTACGGTTCCTCACTAACACGACAAGCTGAGATTTGTGTCTTATTAACTTATAGAGAGAGAAGAAAGAGAGACTGCTATAACGGGAGACACAACAGGAAGTGACTCATTTCTGGAACTAAAAATAAATAAAACACATTATGTTATATTCTTAAAGAAGTAAAGAATAATAATTGTTGATATGTTGTTGTGGTGTGAGAGGAATAAAACACTTCAGGGTGAAAACTGTAACTCCACCCTGTTACTGTAACACAAACACACACACACACACACACACACACACACACACACACACACACACACACACACACACAAGGTTGATTTTTTTTCTGTGTTCATCCTCTAGAGCTTTTATGATCTGAAAGTGCTCTATAAGAAGCCGGAGAAACAGACTCTCGTATTTCTGCTCCACATGAATATTTATAAGCGTTTCACTGATGAGTGATTTTTCATTTCCAGCCTGTTTCTCTGCGCTGCTACTACAGCCATTAAAAAATGGATCAGAGAGAGACAGGGGGGGGGGGGAATAATATGTGGCATGATTTCTCTCCTCCATAACAAAATTTTCCCGCCTTAACGAGATAAAAGTAAACGGCGCAGTGACTCACAGAGTGTGAAAGGCGTCCTAGAATGAATTTTTCATGCGCATTGGTAATTTAATACATGGTGGCACCAATTTATCAGATTTCCGTGTCGTTGTCGTCGTCGTGTTTTTTTTTATTATTTTCTTTCCGGGAGAATAACAAGCGTATGATCTCAGTCTCGTCGCAGAAAAGCGGCGAGCCTGTTAGCCCGCGCGGCCGCTCTCGTCGTCTCAGATAAAAGGCGCTCGAGCTGGCTTTGGAGAAAGAAAAAAAGGCGTCCCTGGAGAGATTTAAGCTTCTCTCGTCTTTGCGTGCAACACAGACGCCATCTTCTCGAGGTGTCATGAAGGAGCGGGACGAAACACAGAGCCTGAAAATCCCAATCCTGCGGTACTGTTAGCCGACGCTAGCGCCGCCTGACAAGAACACACAGGCCTGAGGATGGATTCATAAAAGCTTTGTGATGAAACGGCGAGACGAGCGTGGCGTGTGAAACAACAGAGACAGAGCCAGAAATGAAAGACAGGCTGCAGGGCCACCAGTGAGGGAGGAAAAAAGCGTGATACGTCTGTGATCACACACTGATCCTTTAAAGCGCCGATAAATAACCCAGTTCCTGAAGATCCTTAAGCGCAAGGGGAACCTTATCAGGAACCAGAAGAACTTGTGGTGCTGTGTCTTGAGGAGAAACTAATAACTTATCCACCAAATTGACACACAATGATTTTAGTCTGTGTTACGCAAAGATTGCCGCTTTGAAGGTGGAGCTTCACTGATTGAGAGGTTTAACCCATCCTACCTGCTGCAGATACTGTAATTACTATAGAACTCCTAGGACATTTCACACGACAGGAACCTTTTTCAGGACCAGGAACCAAATAATGTCTGGGAACCAGAGTTAATACTTTAGAGCTGTACATCCAGGAACCTTTGAGGTTCCTCCTCCAGAGACGGTACTGTTCTCCGGGTGGAGCTTGTGTTTTACTGAATGTTGTTGTTTATTTCAGTATGAAGTGTAATGCTGGTAGACATTTTGGGGAAATTTCTGAGAGAAATCAGTGAAATGCCATGAATGCATCAGGAAACTGAGATGTTTCTTATTCTGAATATTAAAATAAATATTGGAGTATGGTTTTACTACATGATCTGATGTGATTGTGGAGCAGGTGGAGCTTTAAAGCCTTCTTCAGAGTTGTCGTGTTTGAAATAAGGCAGTTCTGTTGGGTTCTGATATTTACCATTACTGCGGTTTATCTCGCCCCAAATGTGACGTTTGTAAAAGAAACGGAGGTGAAAAGCAGCAGGATTGACGGCAGAAGGTCATGACATCGTATCGTCATTGCTGAAGCTGTCTTTGAAGAAACTGCGTCAGTTCCGTGAATGTCAGAAACGTGCCATGAAGCCCACAAAACCACGAAGGAGAAACGTCTAACCGAACCATAACTGTAGACAAAACTAGATAAAGAGCAAACTCCTTTTAATGAAGGTTGTTCCTCACACTCACTCCCCAGTCCTGTCCTTAAAGAAAACTCTGCTCTCATGCTGAGCTTATTTATTTCTCACCGCTCTCGGCTCTCCGGCACGTGGATCAGTGCGAGCTGGAGATATAGCAGAGAGAAAGTGCGGCAAAGCCAGCGCCGTGTCTTCATGATGACGCATTACAGAACCCTGCTGAGGAAATAAAGGCACGCTTGGCGAGAGCGTGAGCCACTCGGAACACTCTCGGCGGTTCTAAATGAACCTCTCCGCTCCTCGCCTTCACATTTATTCATTTAGCTCAAGCTTTTATCTTAAACGATTTACGACTCAGGCAGCAAACAATCGTAGCATCTTAGAGAACGCAGAACCCGGTGCTGTGATCCTTTAAAATCACTTCACTGCAGCCAAGTAACCATTCTAGTGTGAAAAAATTTACACACCCCCTCATTTACACACATCGCTGCTGCATAGATTTATTTCATGGACATGTACACTGTCTACAAAAGAGCTGAACAAATCTGGAACGGAAATGGATCTGGAATGGAAGCTATTTTGGCTCTAGTCTGATCTGACAAGTCTGGAGACGAGACGAACCTGGAATTGAAATCCATCTGGAGCTAAAAACTAATCTGGATTTGAAATGAACCAAATCTGGTACTGAAACAAATTTGGAACTGAAATGAACCTAGAACTAAAACTAATCTGGTTTTGAAACCAAGCTGGAGCTGAAACAAATCTGGAACTGAAACAAATCTGGAATTGAAACAAATCTGGAATTGAAACAAATCTGCAACTGAAACGAACCCAAATGTGAAACAAATCTGGTACTGAAACACATTTGGAACTAAAATGAGTCTAGAACTAAAACTAATCTGGATATGAGATGAACCATATTTGGTACTGAAACAAATTTGGAACTAAAATGAACCCAGAACTAAAACTAATCTGGTTCTGAAACCAAGCTGGAGCTGAAACAAATCTGGAAATAACACAAATCTGGAACTGAAACAAATCAACAACTGAAGCGAACCCAAAAGTGAAACAAATCTGGTACTGAAACAAATTTGGAACTGAAAAGAATCTGGACCTGAACTGAATCTGGATCTGGACCTGAGGCTGAATCTCCAGTTTCTCGCTCTGACCTCAGTGTTGGGATCCTGCAGGAGACTAAAGCAGCGCTCCGTGTGGGAGAGGAAAAAAGCTCCAGGAGCAGCAGTGATGATCTGTTATCATGAGGAACAGAGAGAAGGCGAGGAAAAGAGGCAGAGCGAGATTAAATCTAAGGTCACTGAAGCCACGCTGTAATCTATTCAGAGACAAACGCCGGGTCTCTGAAGCGCATTTGTTACGCGGCCCTGCGGTTTAACGGCTGGCGTTATGGCATCATTTCTCATCATTAGCGAGCTTAAATCGATGTAGCAACCGGAGGGTCGGCACTGAGAACACGACCGGGGGCGGGGTGTGTGTGTGTGTGTGTGTGTGTGTGTGTGTGTGTGTGTGTGTGTATATTTGAGACACCTTCACTGCCAAAATTACAAACACATCCGAGACAAAAAAAGGCGTCTCTGTATTTACCAGAACAGTTTAAAATGTTATCAGGAGGCGTAATGCTAATGCTAATGACACCAGTTTAGCGGTTCTCCATGTGGGAGAGTTTAAACGTTGCTCCACAACGCTCCTGTTGGAAGGTTTATGGTCCGTATTCAGCACTCTGTGAGGATACAGAAATTAGCCACAGCTCAGATGTAACTACACTCTGAATCGCTATGCCCGACTTACGCACAGGGGGCGGAGTCTGTCTAAAACAGGGGCGTATCTGAGTTACACTCGACTGTTTAAATGATTAATTCAACACGTCAAACATAAAAAGTGTCATAAAATCTCACACACTATGATTTCATCGCCTTCACTTAGCTTGAGTAACTTTATATCAGAGCATGGTATAAAAACAGCCAAATAAGCTGTAAGAGAGCAGTGTGTGCTGGATCAAGTGCTATTCTCTGTGCTTCTGTGCATTTTCATTCCATAATTCTATCAGTTTTAAAAACAGTTTTGCTCTTGCTGAAGTCCGAGTGAAGCATCAGAGCACCCTAAAGCCACACCCACCAACTAAAGCTCACACTATTACCATGGAAACATAGCTAACCAGTAACCACCCTGTTCACCCACAGCCTCCGTTCTGGAGGGCGGAGCTACAGTGTGTTTGAGAACAAACTGTGATGTCACGAGTCATGCTCAAACATCTGAACGACAGCTAAGCGGAAGCTAGCTTCAGGTCCTGTGTGTTTACCTCATTCAGTTGGGTGACGTTAACAAGGGACGGATGGATGGCGGTTGTCATGGTAACCTTATACTTTGAGAAGTGCCCAGGATCTGATACTGAGATCCCACAGTCTGCACTTAGCTAAACACGTAGCTATGGTAGTGATGTGAGAGTTGGTGGGTGGGTCTGGGGGCGTGCCTAAAGGTGCATATTCATTTGCATATTCATTGATTTTGGTATTATTAATGAGGATGCAGGTAAAGAGCTGTTTTTTTTAAAAATATATGCACCAGTAAGATAGTTAAACACTCTCAAAGCCACTCTGAACCAAGAGTGTATGTGTGTGTGTGTGTGTGTGTGTGTGTGTGTGTGTGTGTGTGTGTCCTTATATCTCTTATCATGCTCCACATGGATTTACATGTCTTTTACACGGGTGATTTTGCATAAGCCACTTTGCGTACAGCGGGGGAGGGGGAACCAGGGATGGACTGATAAACGAGAAGAAAAGAAAAGGGAAACGACAGGAAAGAGACGTGTGTGTGTGTGTGTGTGTGTGTGTGTGTGTGTGTGTTCCCTCATTCGCCATATGTTGCTGTGTTTCACGCCGGAGGAACTCAACGCGGACACGGATGCTCGTCTCCTTCTTTTTCACCCCTTCTTCTTCTTGTCTTTTTTCCTTTTCCCAGCAGCCCTTTCTGCCTCCGTCTGCGTTAGATATGCTAATCCTCTGGCATTCAGGAGAGCCGCAGCGACAGATTCAGTCCTCCCGCTGAGAGCCACAGCAGCTCCAGAGGTGCATAATGAAAACCCTGCAGGAGGAGTGAGGGATGAACGGAGGAGGGGGAGAACGAGTGTGGAGGGATGTAAGGAGGAGGAGGAGAAACTGGTTTGGGATGCAGTACATAAATACTGACATAAAGGAGAGGCGCTAGGAGACAGGGCGTCACATTTATCCGCTATCTACAACAGTAATGAGGGGATGGCGTAAATATCCTGTAAATTAGCGATGATCATGCATTGTTTATTATACGTCAAGTAGTCGAGCGTCGTGATTAAGAGCTAGCTACAACACAAAGTGGCACTGCTAGTCATTTGATATTTAGCAATTAACATTGAAATTGTGTGACAAAAACAATGACATCGTATTAGTAGTTAGCTGCAACATGCTAGTTGAAAGTAATCGATTAATAAGGAAATCAGCTAATTAGCTCATTAGCACAAATTGATAATGTATCACAATTGCCATCCTTGATAGCTAGCTACAACATTAATCTCTCCATAATTATCATAGAGAAAAAGGTGAACACCTTATTAGCACCTAGCTTCAACTTAAAATAAGAAAACTCAAGTCGGAATATCATGCTAGCTGATGGTCTATTTAGCAATTAGCACACACAGCTGTTGTGCTAAAACAAGAAGAATGTCTTATTAGTATTTACTAGCTAGTAGCTAGTAGTAGATGAACTACTACTAGCTATTCAAAAAAATAGTGTTCAGGATGCAATTAACATACATTATCATATTTGATAGTTAGCTTAAAAAAAAGAGGCAAAACAGCTTGAGTTAGAAATTAGCCACAAATTTAGCCACCACAGAGTAGATTAGCTAGAAAAGTGAATACCAAATCAGTATGTAATATATTTGGGTTAATTAACATAAAATTAGCATACTTGCACAAAGAAGAGTAGCTAGGAAAGAGAGTCATTTTACTGCTTACTAGCTAACTAGCTATAATGTAAAAATGTAATAATAAATAATATATAGTAGTAGTAGCAGCAGTTGCAGTAGTAGCTAGCCACAATGCAAATGAAGGGGCAGTGTGAGTATCCTCCCAGCTAACTGAGTAATTACTAATTAGCCTACAATTACCACATGATTAACATACACATATTATTTCACATCAAAGAACAGAGTGTAAAATAAAAGAAAACACAAATTAGCCGCTAATCATCACGCTGGGGAGAATAAATCAGCTTGTAAAGTTGAGTATTTTCACTAAAAGTCAGTTAATTAATTTGTGTTGTAAAAGCAACAAGAAAGGTAAGTTAGCGTTTAGCCGGGAGTTACGTGTTGCCATGGCAATGGGGTTTTGCTTCTCACGGCACATATGAATTGATTAGATGCTAAAGCAATTAGCTGAAGCGAAACAGACTTGGCTATGTCCTCATGAAAACGGTTCGGATTTCAGGATCCGTTTAGCGGCTAAGCCCTGAGGAAATGATTAGCCGGGACAGGCTAGTCGCACAAACACGCTCATCTCAAGTTTCACTAGCATATCTGACCAGTATCTTCATCTCATTCAGCCTCGAATGATGACAAAAAAAATGTGACTTTTGAATTTTTCTCCCAGTATACCACCAGAGAGAGAGACCGCAGTTAAACAAAATAAAATCCCCTGGTGAAAAACAAATCATTGGTGAGTAAATTAGATGAATTGAGTTAGCAATATCACATTATGATCATCAAATTAAACGTTACGACAGTAGAGCTCAAATTGAATTAACTCGAACACAAAGCCAGCTGTTGAAACACAAACACGAACTGCTAAAGCATCTAATCGTGTTCAGGTGGACTGGAATAAAAACAAAACAAAACAAAACAAAACACATGCAGCTCCTAATACTAGCAAAAGTGTTTCAGTTATGGCACCACGTAATGCTAGCATAGACCATACTAACACTACTATTTACACAGTTTAGCTACACTAAGCTACACTTGAGCAACAAGCTAGCAAAAGAGTTAGCAGTTAGCATGTGGAAGAAGAAGGCATGGCGTCATGACGTGGAATTATCTGAGCTGAATATGATCAGTGGACAGTGCAGAACATGCTACTACTGCCGTTCACATAGATTAGGAACTAAGCCGCATATTTAGCTTTTCCTCTCTATGCTTATTGCAAAAGCTAGTAAATGTGTTACCAGTTAGCATCCAGAAGAAGGCAGAGAGGTAGGACACACTACAGAACCTATACTAGTGGCTAGCAGAAACCATGCTAATGCTGTTACTCACTCAGGTAATAATCTCATCTCATCTCTATGCTTAGCTTCACTTTTTATTGTAATTGCAAAAAAGCTTATTACCAATTATATTTCTGAAAATGTAGCTAGGATAAATGGGATGCTAATGACTGTGAACAGATCTGTCATTGTTTGTGTATAATAATTTGTAATAAAGCACATTTCAACATAACTATTCTCATTAACACTCAACCCTCTTGCTAGCATGCTAAGATGCTTTGTGTGTCTATTTAAATCAATATAACACATGCTGCTAATTACTGAAACAACAACGAGAGAAACGTTTGAATGCTACGTCCCTGTGGTGCGGATATATGGATTAGCCACTTTAGCTAGCAGTCGCTTGTATCTCTCTCTCTCTCTCTCTCTCCATCTGGACTCCAGACTGACAGCGTGTCTCCCGGGGACGGAGCTTTAAAGACCCCGAGCACTCGTCCTGAGGATGGAGGGAGGCCTTTTTAACCTTCCAACCCCACCCCCACCCCCCAAGGGACAGGAGGAGAAGAGGGAGGGATAATGGAAGAGAGGATGGAGGGATAATAGAGGATAGGAGACAGAGGGCAAGAGGTTCTTCTTCTCTAATTAGTGCTACAGAGCCCAGGAGACCCGGCCGAGCTCCCAGCTTCCTACACCCCCTTCATATCACGCTTCTGTTTCTTTGTTCCATAATGCATTACACAGAGCGCTGACAAGCCAGTGTTTCATTAACCACACACACACACACACACACACACACACACACGTGTAGACACACACACGCACACAAGCAAACAGATCAGTTACAACCTACACTTGTCACAGTTATGATATAATTGCCTAACTGCACTTATCTGAGTTGTTCAGGATTATGTGAATTTTTCTCAACTGTTTTGATCAACTGCCACCAACTAGATTTCAGTTCATTGTGATTATTTCAGATGATCGTGTTGATTTAAATTTGAGCTGATCGTATGGATTTGAGTTCAGCAAGATTAGATTAGGTTTGATCGCTGATTCAGCTCATTGTGGGTTCCTTCTTCTCTCTTCAATAATCAACTTAATTGAATTTATTTCAGCTGTTAAAACAGATGGCATTTATAACTCTGTAAATTTGAATTCATATACATGTTGCACTCATATACTTTTCTGAACCTGATTTCACACACACACACACACACACACACACACACACACACACACACACTGTTGTAGTCTGACAGCCTGAGGTGCGTCTCACACACACTGACACTCAATAACACTGAAGTCCACTAAGGAAGTGACTGGGAAGCATCAGGAGCGACAGAACGAAAACAAAAGAAAAGAAAAGGAGGAGAAACCGCAGCGGTGGCGGCTCACTGATTTCTTTCTTCTTGCTTTTTTCCCCTTTACCTCTGAAACACTCAGTCATATCACTGCAGACACAGAGAAAAAAACTTTCTTTCTTTCTTTCATTCATTTTTTTCTTTGTTCAGAGGAATTTTCCACATAATTCCATTCCGGGTTATTTTGCGTTTCTTTGTGTGGCGTTATGGCTGCGGAGCTCCATGAATTCCTCACATTCCTCACTTTATTAAACATGACCTTGAGAAGGTCATGATGGCCCGATCCCAAACACACTCCTCTCCTTAACTTTCACTTACACTCAAGTCAAAAATATCCTTAAAATCTGTAAAGGCTTCTCTTCTCTGTTCCATTCTGTCTTTGTTTTAGATTTCTCCATTTCCTTAAACCCTCATTCTGTGTGTGTGTGTGTGTGTGAGAATATTGGCTGCAGGAGGTGCAGCAGGGTGGGGCAGAGTGTGGTGTGTGTGTGTGTGTGTGTGTGTGTGTCTTTAAATCACTCAGGGACAGAAATAAATTCCTGCACTTCTCTGCAGTGTGTGTAATTGGACAGAGCCGGTGCTAACCTCCGGGTCGTGTCTCCACATGTTACACTGCCTCCTTTTACACCCTCCCGAGTGGCCCTTAACGACCTGAGAAACAGGAAGTGGAAATCTCTCGACACAGAAGTGATTTAGCCAAACAGCCGCAGGTCTGAGAGTCACTGCAGCGCTCCATCCTGCTCCACACACACACACACACACACACACACACACACACACACACACACACACACACACACACACAAAATCCCAATTTTTCAAGAACTGTGAGGACTAAAATGTACATAATTTCTTTATGTATAAGCATGTGTGGGGGATATTCATCCTCATCTTCTCCTTCGTCCCTTTCACGTCCCGAGTGTGGAGTGTTTATTGTTCACACTTTATACTGATCCCCATGAAGTGTCTAGAGAGTCGTGATTTCATTCCAAATGCTTGACCAGCCAATAGCATTCGAGATATCCCATACCACACACCCCCGTCCAAGCTAAACACACGCTGAGCGAGCTAGCTAAATACGCAGAACAGTGAAGAGTCCAGTCCTGCAGCTGTGGGGGATTTCTCACCCGCGCCTGTCCACTTTAAACCGGGACGACGTTTATCCTAGAGCATGACACCCCACATGTGATTGGAGTTATGGCGAACGTATTTGAGGCAAGGTCGAGTGTCAGCTTTGTCGATGGCAACAGAGAGGCGCAGGGTGGTCAGCGGGAGACGTGTGACGCATCTGAGCGGGAGATAAAATAATATCACGGACTCTTACTGATGGAGACGGGTTATAAAGATGGAATTCTCCATCAGTCTGAGGGAGCGGCGTTCCTAAAACACTTTCCTTAAAAGTCACATGACCACCAGCTCAGACAAACTCCGCCCTCTTCCTCATTAGGAAAAAGGGAACAGTGTGTGAAGGGCGACGGCCAAAACATGCCAAAGAACAATGTTTACAGCTAATGAACTGCTTCTCTAGAGCAAGACATGCCCCTGGAGGCGGGGCATGTGCACTCTACAGAGCATTTGATTGGATGACCACAAGATTAGTACACTAGGAGTCATCAAAATCATTGAATCCTTTTCTCCACAAGTGACGAACGACAAAATTCAAATGAAAAACATCCAATAAGGATGCAAAAATTTTAAATGTAAAATCTTTTAAATGTTTTAGATTTTCCCCCCCAGATATTCTATTGGCCGACACGGACGAACAGCTCAGAAACACTGATTTTTTTTTATTTCGGGGCTTTTGGAATGTTTAATTTAAAGCTCTCAGCAGCTGACCAATCAGGTGCTTCGCTTCAAACACACCTTAAAAAAACACACACACACACACACACACACACACACACACACACACACACACAGTCATCCCATCGTCCTTATATTATTTTTTCTTCCCACCCTCTATCCATCCATTCCTTCCTTTGCTGTTTTCTGTCTTTTCTTGTGTCTCCCTTTAACTTGTTTGCCTTTCTTTTCTTTTTCTTTCTTGTGTTACACTTTATTTGTTTATTTTCTACCTGCTTTTCTCCATTTATTCTTCTTTGAATTTCATCAACAACTTCAACGTACACTTTATCCAGCATCCAAACACAAATGTTTCCTCGCTGTTTACACACAAACAGCCCACTCTCGTAGCCTTCACCACGTTCTGTCAGTGTGTTGAAACAGGCACGGTTCTGTTAGCGCTGGATGCTAAGTGTAATAACAGTATCATCGTTGTTGTTCTGAGTCTTTTCTTAGTAATTTAGCAACACATCTGAGGTAAATGTTGACGTTCCAGATGTTTCTGTGCCATTATTTTTGGCTCTCGCTGCGTCTCCTCTTATCACCTGCACGCTAGCTAGATAAGCTGTTAGACTCACTCATTAACTCGGTGATGCTCAGAGTCGACGTGTCCTAGTTGCCAAGCAACAGTGTTCTCATGTTATTATTCACTTAAAGCGTGGTTAGCGGTCAATGCTAAGTGTAATAATAGTGTAATTGAGTCTTTTCTTAGTAATTTACCAACACATCTGAGGTAAATGTTGACGTTGCGGATGGTTCTGTGTTATTTCCAATCTCACTGCAGTTTATGTAAAAGACTCTAGCTAAGTGCTAGCTAGATAAATTGTTAGCTTCGGTTTTTACCTAGCTTGTTTTCTGTGCGCCACTGCTGAACGTTTTTCGTCTGATTTTGTACGACGTGCTAAAGCCCATCTGCAGGACATACTGAGTGCTTTGGGACACAGCCTTCTCAGATCAGAACATAAAGTGCGCACCATGCTGTTTATCTAAATGAAACACAGCCGGGGATCAGAGACACCCGTAATCTACTGGAACTCACACACCAATCTGTCTAGTATTTATCTCTCACTCTTGCTCCCTTTTTCACCTTCACTGTCTCAGTCTTTCTTTCCTCTTCTATCAGTCTCTTTCCTGTACATCTCTTTTGGTCTCCCACTTTATCTCTCTTTTATCCCTCACTTTCTTTCTATCTTTTCTTCCCTATGTCTCTCTCTCTCACGCTGTCCTTTTCTGTTCACAAATTCCCCACTTTGTGTGTGTGTGTGTGTGTGTGTGTGTGTGTGTGCACGTTTGATGAATGGGCCGTGCTATATAGGGATCGAGCCCCTGTGCTCACGGCTCGTTTAGCCTCCGCTACGCTCACTCGCTCATCCTGTGCTCTCTCCCTCTCTCTCTCCCTGTCACACACACACACACACACGCACACACACACACACACACACACACACAC
>JAQMCW010000014.1:15878136-15895636 GCA_030068335.1 Chrysichthys cranchii | reverse complement strand
CTGCCCTCTCTCTCCCTCACCGTCCCTCTCTATTCCTCTCTCTCACCCTCTCCTTCTCTTCCTCTCTCCTCCTCTCTCACTCTCTTCCTCTCCCCCTCTGTCTCCCTCCCTCCCTCCCATTCTCCCCCCCGTTGGTCTTGCTCCATGTCCAGCTCCTTCACTGAGGAGAAAATATTACTTTTGGATGGCGTAAAGATGACGCTGTTTAACAGACTGCAGATTAAAACCATCCACACACTTCTTCTTGTTAACATTAACCTGAAATGACCTGGATTATGTTTGACTTCAGATAAATCAAATAAACTTTTCCCGTTGTTCTTTATGATTTTTGCGGTCCTGTGTAAAAACTGTTTTAAGACTTTAAATGGCTGGAGGAAGAAGAATTATACACTGTAGTAAAATATTTACATGAAATAATTCTGCGTTCAACAGTCTGACACGCGACACCAAACATTCGTCATCTGCTCTCTGATTGGTGGATTGATCAAACCATCAGCCAATGACTGGGCCCCCGGCAACCGACTGACCAATCAGATAGCAGATCTTGAACTGATCACCGATATGCTATAAATACAGGTCCTTTTCGCAGAGATTTAAAGAAGAAACTCTCATCTCCTCAGAGTTTACTTAATAAACTTAATAAATTATTACAATTATTATTATTACAAAATAACAGAAAATAAAACTGGCATAAAGTAAAAATATAAGTGTTTTGTTTTCAAACGACTCACTTCTATAAACTTGCTTAGCTTCACACACCTGAGTAAATAATTTCAGCACAGTTATAGTGATCAGTTTAACTCCCCTCAGATTTTGTTAGCCTTTAAGCTAGCAAGCTTTCTGAGGTAATTCCACAAAATCTGGCTTCACCGCAATCACCTGTTTTACCACAACTATGAAAAATTAGAAACCTTTTGATTTGAAATTGTGCTAGCGATTGATGCTAAGTGTTATAACAATGTAATTTTAGTCCCTTTGAGTCTTTAATTAGTAATTTACCAACAAAAGTAAAAGTTGAGCCTCCAGAAGGTTCTGTGTCATTTCTGCGCTCACTGTGTCTTTACTGTCTGAGATGTAAGACTTGCTTTCTAAAATATCTCAGCCATTAGCTAGCTTTTGCACAGCATGTTCTCACGACATGAACCACTGACTGAAGAGTGTGTTGTATTCCTCGATGTCCAGCATCGAAAAAGGAAAAAAGGCTAATGCTGTGACTGATTAGTAATAGGAACATGGTTTAATGCTAATTCTTAGCTACAGGCTTTCATTCACCATTAGCTGGGTTAGCATTCCTTTACAACTACTTTAGATGCAGTAGACATGAGAGATGACTTGTGTGTGTGTGTGTGCGCGTGTGTTTGTGTATGTGTGTGTGTTTGTGTGCGTGTGTGTACAGCGCTAATGACAAAAACTAGCAATAAACATTTTTAACAACACTGTCACCCTTTCAGCACCGTGTTCACTCTGTCTCGATAAGAAGGAACGGTTCATCTGATGTTTGTAAACGTGCCAGCTTGTGTGTGTGTGTGTGTGTGTGTGTGTGTGTGTGTGCGCGTCGCCTGGCTGTCTATTACGGCTTTCCCTCGAGTCTCTGTACCATATGGCAGCACATATGCGCCATCAATTAAAGCTCCTGTAAAACTGATTGAACGCCAGCCAGAGCTGTCTGTCTCTCACCTGTCCTCTCTTTGTGTGTGTGTGTGTGTGTGTGTGTGTGTGTGTGTGTGTGTGTGTGTGTGTGTGTGTGTTGGTGGTTTTCAGATCAGAAGGTGGTCTTGCAAACGTTAATGTCATGACTTGGCGTGTGCCTGTGGGTACAGCTAGCGTAACGCGACCTGATGAGACCGGTGGGCGTGTCTGTGAGCCACCATATGAATACTCAAAGTTATAAATTCACCTCAGAAATCAAGTTAGTCTATGTGAGCCAGGTAGCTTTAAAATCTGCCCTGAGACCATTTCTGGTTAGCTTGTGTTATGTCATGCTAGCTGGCATTAGCAGCCAGAAGCCTTTATGGAACATTTGTGACCTTGTGTGGTTTGTTCTTGATAGGCTGTTACCTAATATTAATGATAAAGATTATGAATATTAATTAATATAACAAACGAAATTTGTCAAGTAAGCTTATATTAGCCAGTTAGCTTTACAATCTCCTGTCACCTGGATGGATAATGTTAGCCAGCTAGCATTATGAATGAGAAACATTTCTGAATTTCTCAAAAGAAAATCTTAACAATCCTGTCCAGTCAGCACGTGTTAGACTTCTAAGCAGAATTAGCAATGACAATTATGAAAACATATAAATTATGACATGAAAAACACCTCAAAGAATCTGTCAGATTAGGTCATTTTAGCCAGCTAGCTTTAAAATCTTCCCAGAGATCCTGTCAGTTTGGCTTTAAAAATCTTCTTAGAAACCCTGCTACATTAGCTCATGTTAGCCAGTAATTTTTTTAATGCTAATGTAATGTAATGTTCCATCTTGAAGAAATAGATATATGAATTGAAAGAGTGATCTTATTGGGGAACTAGTACCTTCTGGTATAAAATTTGCATAAAACAGATAAGATATGAGCATGTTAGAAATTTTAAAGATAAAAAAAAAAGAAAGACTTAAAAACTTTGTATTCAGGCCAAGCTACACTTTTAGCAGTCTATAAGTAACTTAGCATGACTCAGCATGTAGGAAACGCTACAGTTACTCGCATTTAAAGAGAACAATCTTTAAAAAATTTTCCTAAAACTTTACATCAGACAACAATGAAAACTCCTGTGTGAATATTTTTGCTGTCAGCGAGGAAATGTATGGAGATTTTTGATTGTAGCGCAGAACTCAGATTTAGCGCAATTAGCGCTAGTTCCCTAAAACACAGAGACATTTCTTTTCCTTTTCCTTCCTTCAGCGAGTGACGAACCAGAGACACGCTCCTTAAAAAAAGGCTGTAGACATCTAATCATCGTCAGGATCAAAGCAGAAATCTGACGTTCGCTCAGATTTAGATGTTTTTCAGTGTCTCTTTTTGTGCAGCCGTTCCGCTAGGACGTTCTAAAGTGACAGAACACAGCAGGGGAGCACGGATAAAAAAGCGCAGAGATGTTTCCAGTTTCTCGGGCTCATTATTTCCTGATGGCAGAGATTTTCACACACACACGCACGCACACACACACACACACACACACACACACACACACCAAAAACACGTTTTTCAGAGAGTGAGACTAAGACAGGCGTTATAGGAAATGCTGCAATTTTAAAGCTTTAGAAAATAATCACACATTCAAAGCGTCGTAAAAACAGAAGTGCTAAACAAGCTGAATACACTTAGCTAATAGCACTAGCAAAAAAAATCCTCACACATTGCCATTTAAAAAAAAATGTTATTTGGTGTCTTTAAAAAAAAAAAATTCAGCAGGAACCTAAACACTTCATTACGTAGCATTGTTTGTAACCTCGACACAGAGGAAACTAATGGTATATTGTTAGAACTGCAAACACGCTGACAGAAACACAGTGTGAACTTGTCTTCACTCATGTAATAAACATGTCTGACTCCATCCAAAACCTTCTCGTATTTTTAAACCTGGAGAAATATACATGTCCACTGTGCAGACCAACTAAAGCTCTTTCATAAAATCGGGAAAATATGCCATACGGGCTTTTTTTCCGTAGCTGTAGTCACCTCTTGGCGTCAGTAATTCTCTACAGAAATCTCAGGAACCACCAAAGAGCAACATCCTAAAATTGGCCACTTCCTGGGATTTTCAAATTTGGTTTTAAAAATTAGCTGACAGACAAAAAGTGGTTCTGGCACTAAACAGAGTGGTTTTACACACACACACACACACACACACACACACACACACACACACACACACACACACACACTACAGAGGTATTCGACCTTCTGGAAGATTCGTATTTCCTCCGGTGCCTCATTTATCTGAAGTCATATTGAATTCCACTACAGAAAGGAAAACATCCAAAAATGAATAGTTCACCGAAAAAAGCTCACAGTACGTTGTTCAAAATGAACAAAAGCCAGCGGAATTGTTTCTTAATTAAAATACCAACAAACACTAGACTCGAGATTCCTGGTGCGATGCTAATAATGCTATCTGTAAATGAAATGCTAGAAGCATTTAGGTTTAGGTTAATATTACAGTCTAGGAATAACATGCAATCGTTCCTCAAATAAACACATTATTTGGTTTATTTGGTAGAAATGCTAATGTTGCTAATCATGTGTAAAAGCCTGTGCGAGTCTGTGTTCTCGGGGTCTTGTTTGAAGCTGTTAAACTCTTTTCCAACAAATGTCCTAAACACAGTTTCACAGATTATTGATTGACAGTATGTCAGAATTTGACTACAAACTGGTGTGGACATGAGGTTCTGGAAATACAGAACTTTGGGAACACAGGGTTTAAGAACAAACAGGGCCATATAAGCATAATGTCCTGAGAAGATACACAGTTCACTGAAAATATAGGACACATGGAACCCAGATATATGATAAATGAGATATTTGAGCGCACCCTGAACATGTTGGGTTCTGAGAACCTCCTTAGGACCTGGAGAACACTGCCTTAGGAATATATATCGCTTTGGAAAGGCAGATCCCTGACAACAACACATCCTGGGAACATACGGTTCTGACGATATACGCCACAAGTACAGAGCGTTTCCCAAGAACTTTGGGACTTTGGGAATATATGACCCTCAGTATAAACTGCAGGTCACCAAGACTGGGAATAGAACCCTGGAAATGTAGTACCTTGGAAATACAGGATGATTAGAATGGAGGAAATCTGAGGACATGGAGAACATATGGAACACAATGGAGAACAAAGTGGTCTAGGTCACTGGGTGTCATGTGGCGCTCTGGATGAAAACATTAGGAACCTACTGCCTGCAGAACATAGATCCCTGAAAACATAGGAGCCTTGGGAACATTAGACCCTGGGATCACAGGGCATTTAGAACCTTATTATACAGTCCTGGTACCTTAGCACTCTGAACATATAGGGTGCCTATACACCCTACATGTATATAAAAAGATATAAAACTCTGAGGAAAAAAGGCTTCTGGGAACATAGTACGGTGGAACATAGGGCTTCAAGAACTATGCTAAAAAAATGAATGCTCGTGCGATGGATCATAGCTTCCAGGAAACGGCGAATTAATTATAATAATCCACGCTAGGACTAGCCAGAGTTAGCCAGCCATGCTAGCATGTTTAATAAATGAAAATATCATCAGTTTGTACGAGTTACGAGGTCACTTAAATCTCAGCTCTTGGCGCATATTGTAAATCATCGGTTAGCAAAAACAGGGCTAATCTAATTATATTAGTATGGCTGCGTCCTGACAGGAAAAACACAATCGTCTCTTTCCTCCTCCTCCTCCTCCTCCTCCCTGTCTCATCTTTTCCCCCTCTTTCTCTCTATCCTTCCTCTCCAGGAGAGAGAGATTTCGAGCGTGCACTTCTCAGCTCATCGGAGTGTAAAATTGAACGTTCTTCAGGCAGATGGAGAAATGAAACCTGGCAGGTCTGAAGTGTTAACCTTGAGATTAACCGAGAGAAACACACACACACACACACACACACACACACACACACACACACACACACACACACACACGTCTTCCGCAGTCGCAGCTCATTTCAAGCCTTCTGTGTTAGAAAATCGATTAGGTAATCGTTCATAAATCGTGGAGCGGCCTCGCAAAACACGCTAGAAAGCAGAACCTGGGATTAAAAACTCATTTATTTATGTAAATATTTAGCTAAGCTTCACCTTATCACCCTTATTGTGTGTATTTTTTTAATTGCCTTCATTTCATGCCTCAGCTTCATTTAAAAAAATAAAAATAAAAATTAATTTTTGAATGCAGGCACCTTGATATTTTATTAGCATAAAAAAAGAAAAGAATGTAATCTTGGTGCTGTTAAACGGCACAGGTTTTTAACATTTTTTAAATCAATGCCACTCGTCTTATATTAAAATTTTTATAGTCTGTGCAAATTGTTCTTCATTTTAAAAAGAAAATTGTAAAGCAAGAAAACGGCTTTTATTTCCTGTTTGTTTTTTCGGTGCGCACACTAAAATGGGAATCATAAAAAAAAAATCATAAAAATTTTTTTTTTAAATATATGATTTGTCTTTAACTTTAAGTTTCTTGCCAGCTACCCAGTGAGCGTGGATACACGTCTGGGTCATTTACAATCATCTGCTATTTTTAAAAGAAGTAATACGAAAGCTTTTCATCTTTTTTTAATTATTATTTTGGACTTCTTGTTTGCGTATAATTTTACATTTCTTTTCAAAATGAAAAATGAAAGAACGCAAAGGAAACGGATCGTTATAACATACGAGACATCGCTTTAGGCTAACACTGAACTGCACTGTCATCTATTTACCATGCTACGCATAAGCGCCATCAATCATGTGACGCTAGTAATGTTAGCAGCGTACACAGATAACTTGTGATTAGCAGCAGCCAGCTAGCTAGCGCTACAACTAAAAACACTCACCTAATGACGAGATCGACCCTACTCTGTAAAATGTGCTCTATTTTTTTTTCAAAATTATTAATCAACATTTATTAGTATGGCTAGCATGTAGCAGTAGATGCTAAGTGTACCTGCAGTGAAATTTTAGTTATTTTGAATTTTTTGGCTGTAATTTACCAACGTGCCTTTGGGAAATATCAGGGTTCTTAATGTCTCTGTAGTGTTTTTACACTAAGTCACTGTGTCTTTATAAAAGACTTAACAGCTACATGCTAGCTAAATAAATTGTTAGTAATTAGCTAGATTACACTTATATCTATATTTCCCAGTTGCCGAGCAACAGAGTTATCACAACTGTAAAGATTGACGCTTTATTCTACAACGCTGGGATTATTCCGGTTTATACCGGTTTACCGCTGTTCATCTGGTTTGTTCCAGCTTGTTCTGGTGAATGCCATTTTATAGCTAGCTGTTCATCAGGCATGTGTTCATTTGTGCTGGGGTGTTTTGGTTTACACCAGTCTGTGCTAGTTTGAGCTGGTTTAGCATTTAGCGTCACACATGCTAGCTGACTAGCAGAACGTTTTGCTGTGGCTGTTTCTTGCCTGCAGCTGTCCTGCTTTCTGCTGGTCTAAGCTGTTCTTTCAACACGGAGAGAAACGGGAATGAAAGAAAGAAAAGGGGAAGGAGGGAGGAAGGAGACAGGAGGAAGGGAGGGAGGGCGGACGGGAGGGATGGAGCTTGTTTTTCATTCGGTTAGCTTGACAGCGCTGCTGCACACGCACTGACACTGCAGGGAGGGAAATTGCCCCTCTTCATTAGAGCTGACAAATCTTCCAGCTTTTCTTCACCTCGCTTGTTTCTCTCTCTGTCGCTCTCTCTCTCTCTCGCTGTCTCCCTCTCTCTTTTTTTACTCTCTATTTCTCTCCAGACGTGCTAACAACAGGGCGAAAACTGAATAAAGCTAGCAGTAGGCAGTCAGCGTGATGCTAATGCTAACTGACCTCCCACAATTTTCCCTCCTTTTCTACAGTTTCTGCCAAAGCACAGGGTTAATGATGAATAAAAGCTAGCTCGAACTGGAGCCAGCTAGCATGCCGGCAATGTTCACTTCCTAAAAACTAGCTAAGCTTTTCCACATTGCGCGGTTTTCTTAGTTATTCACTTAAAAAATAATTAGAGGCGAATGACAACCACAACAATAAATAAAATCTATCAGGCATCTTAACAGCTGTGTCACACAGAACACGCCGACACTACCACCATGAGTCAAAGCGGATAGGCAGCAGTTAGCATGATGCTAATTCTAACCCTTAAACAGCTTTTTATTTATTTGTGTATTTATCAGTGGCTCTGGTATTTCACGTTTTCAAAATACTTGAAAACTCTGCTTTTGACAGTTTGTTATTCATTAATTTTAAGGACAATAAATTAAATAGGCGTTAAAAATTAAAAATAGAGAACACTTTTAGCCCCACCCCATTACCCGCGGTTCCTACATATTCCCGACTCTCTCCTCTAAGCTCATCAAACACATTTGCACTCCTTTTAAATGGTGTATTTTGTTCATTAGCATTATTTAAGAAGTAGCAACCCATTGCTAGGTTAATGTTTCTTCTCTAAACACAACAAACATTTGTAAAATCCGCACTTTAACACACACGCAGGAATGAACAAGGTTATTGCTAGTCAAGATTGTTCATAAACAAAATGCTAGCACTATCACTGGTATTCGGATGATTCAGACATTTTTCCTGCTCTGCTCTGAAAACAACAAAGACAAATGTAACACTTTAGCATCACAAGTCCTTAAATGTCGTTTTATAGAGAGCTCAGTCATGTTAGCAGATCGTTAGCAAAACAAAGGTCATTTTTTTTTAAATATCAAGATCCATTAACATGTCAGGGTAAAATTTATATTTTTATAACTCTGTGAAGACAACCTGCACGTCTTCCCACACTGTATTTGGTTATTTTCATTTTATTTAGCGAGGCTGATTTAGCAAGAATGCCAGCAAAACCATGTTAACATCTAGCACAAACGTTAACACGTTATCCTTAACGCTAATTCTGTACAGAGCTACTGATATCAATGCTGTTAAAGATTGTTAGCACAACAAATCTTAGCATATCTAGGGTGAAGTTGATGTTTTTCCGTTTCCGGCACTCTCTCCTCTGAACACTGTGAACACGGTATACTTATTTCAAAGTTTTTCTAAGTTATTTAACTTTTTGTGAGGAGAGAATGTTAGCGAAAACAAACTAGCGTTGTTAGCATCTTTGGGTGAGCGTGATTGTTTTTAAATTGCCTACATATATCAAATATTCTCCTTTGTAATATATTAAGCACATTCTGTGATTTCATGCTAGTGCTTTAATATCATATATGGCTAATTCTTTTTTTAAACAGGATCAGATGTTCTCCTGACCGAACACTTTAGCATCTTTAGTACCTGGTTAGCTCTACATCCTCGCTGTTATTAGAGAGTAATAGAAAGACAAAAGAGGCGAATTTTTTCCCCAGCTAGCGGCTAAGCGCAGGCCCCGATGCTGCATTAAGAGTGCCGCAGTGGAATTTTCTCCACGAAAGATTAGTCAGGTTAAAAATGCGCGTTGGTGCGGTGGGATCGCTGGCCCCCTCTGGGCTCGCACGCTATCATCTACAGCAAAATGACTTCGGTAATGAAGAAGTCAGGCCCATAAATTCTCCCCTCCCGCCTCAACAGCTAGTAAAAATTCCCTTTAAAAAATTCATAGCGCAATTTCGCTCAAATCCCTCCTAGCGAGCACAATTATGGAACTTTCATCTCAATTGATTTATGTGGAGGGGGCCGGCGTGGGGGCTGGAGGGGGCGGCATGGGGCCGGGGCCCAACACTAAATCATTGTTTTTAAGGATAACAACCACGATTAAACAGCAGCAAAGCCTGCCTCAGATTTTACAGATGAGTGTGTATGTGTGTGTGCGTGTGTGTGTGTGTGTGTCTGAGATTAATAACACTAATTGAATTATGCAGTGTTCCTCCGTGTCCTGAGATTCAGGGTCATAATCGCTCATAACGGCTCGCTTCAGTGGAGCTCGACGTTCACAAATCAAATCCAGCGGCCGAGACGATTATAATGAAGACAGGAAAAAATAAAAGAGGGAGAGCGAATGAGTAAGAGACTAAAAGAGAGAGAAAAAGAAAGAGAGAAAGACAGACAGACATAGAAATAGAGGCAGAGAGAGGTGGAGAGAAACTAAGAAAGATTAAAAGAGATACAGAGAGAGGGTGAGAGAGATGCTGCACTTCTACACATTCAGCAAAAAAAAAAAACCCTGAAAAGAAACAAATAAACAAATAAAGATGACAGATGATGTGAAATTAGCAGAAAAGCAGCTCCGTCCTCCATCATCGGCTCGCTCCGTGTCGAGCGTCGTGTTTCATTTAGCTCCAAATATTTCCTCGGTGTGAAAAGAGATTTATCATAAACGGCAGACGCATTTACAGAAACACAGGAACACATTACCCAAGCGATGTCTTCACTGGAGCTGCAGAAAAAAAAACAACAACAAGCGCACATCTGGCTGAAGTGGAAGTTAATTTGATTAAACTTCCTGCCGTAATTGGCTCCGTTTCCTGCCCGGCGAACACACAGTCGGCGACGCGGCGCTGAGAACTCAATCAAGCTGCGTTACGTTTCTATCTGATAAAAACGTAATTGATTGGAAAGCAGACAGGATGTGTGAGGAGACGAGTGCGGGGTCTCAGCGGGGAAGAGAACGGGCCTACAGGGAGCTCATTAAACCTCCGAATCGCACAGAATTAACGAGCTGACACTGAGCAACAGCCGTGCAGCACATCACATCACGTCCACATCTGTATCTACATCGTATCACATCACATCTACATCTGTATCTCCATCAAATCATGTCCACATCTGAATCTATACCTATCTGTATCTACACGACATCAATTCCACATCTGTATCTACATCACATTGTGTCCACATCTGTATCTACATCACATCCACATATGTATCTACCTCAAGTCCACAGCGGTATCTACATCACATAACTTCCACATCTGTATCTACATCACATCTACATCTGAATCTACATCACTTACACATCTGTATCTACATCACATCCACGTCTGTATTTATATCACATCTGTATCTACACATCACACCACATCTGTACATCACATCACATCTGTAACTACATCACATGACGTTTACTGCTTATTACAGTTTATAAATGTTTATAAAGAGTATGTACCCCAGAGGGCTGCTGAATGCTGCGTCCTGATTGGTCAGAGGGTGTTGATTAACTTTCTATAGCTGCAGCTGTGCAGATATTCACTAAAGCGCTGGTTCTGATTGGTTCCGGCTCCTTCACAGGGACGCAGGCAGCAGCTGCTGTACGTTACCAGAGTAAAAAATAAGGCTGGTAAGCTTACAGGAACCGCCTGGCATCTTCAGCTCAGAGGAGTTTACGCTTCTTTGCGGTTTCTCAGGAAGACGACAAGCGGACAGTGTTTGTGTGTGAGAGAAAATAAAGAGCTGCCGAGGGAACGACTGTTTATAGCTGCTACACTGTGACTCTTGCTTCACCTTCACGCCACAACACTGTTTTTTCATTATTTTCTTGTCCTCGATGGTCAGGAGCACAGCACACCTTTGCGCTAGTCTGTTAATGTAACGCTATAAAATGGTCAAATATCATGTTTCGCCGCAGCAGAGCGTATGCAGTCGAGTTTCTAAAAGAAGCACGTTCACTTTTAAACCTCAGGTCTCACACGGTGCAATGTGATCTCGCCTTCCCTCCGGAGGACGCTTCTCATTTCCTGGCTGCCTCTGACCGCAGTGCCCTGGAGCTTTAGCGCTGTCGCTGACTCGCTAACGGCTAACGCGGCCTCAGCGGAGGAGATAAAGACGTCACGAGTCAGGAGAGAGCGACTCGCACAACCCCGGAGGATTTAATCTCCCTCTGTCCTTCTCCAGGGACCTCTCTCCCTCTATGCTCTTTCCATCCTTCTCTCAGATGACTCTCTCTCTCCCTCCCTCTCTCTGGAGATATTTGATCCCGTGAGTTCCCAGCACGCGCTGATCGTCTGCGGCCTCGATGAAACAGGAGCAGGATTAAAAAAAACAGACAGAAAGAAAAACGAGGGCAGAGAAACTGCAGGTAGCGGAGAGTGACAGAGATTCCCTCTGGAGCTTTGGCCTCAATTCAGCAAGCCACCAGGGCAGCATCTCACACACACACACACACACACACACACACACACACACACACACACACACACACACACACACACAGACTTATAAACATGGCTACTGCACTTCAAACACTCGTTCAACTCAATATGCAAAGAAAAAAGAAATGTACCTCTTTGGATCTTTTTTACCTTTTAATTCTAGATAAATAATCTTAATTAAATTTATCCTGGCACACACACAAACAATGTTTTCCCACTGTAGTCACGAACACACACACACACACACACACACACACACACACACACACACACTGTATCCTCACTACGACTCAGTGACCCCGCTGAATTCACATTTGTCTGATTAGCCGTTTAGTTCAGCTCATTAATTAACTACACATAATTTTTTTTTACCAAAAAGGGTTTTTCACATTCATTGTTAACAAAAATAACACTAAAGTTTCATAATCATGATTAACACAATAAAAACCTCGATGAAGCCTCATCAGATACGACAGATCAATGAAACCTAGCCTTTTTTCTTCTCTCCTGGTGTTAAAACGAGTCGTTTGGTGGAGTGCTTTGGAGAAATGGAGCACTTTGTGCTGCCCGCCTTCATTTCTTCATCACTTTTTTTTTTTACATTCAGCTTCAGTAACACTTAAATGATGATGTCATTTCCTGTACTGTTGTCATGGTGACCCTTCAAGTAGCCCCTCGACCTCCTGAAACACTTATTTGTAACCAATTATCAGCTAAACACTGTGGACCAATCAGCGACACTTAGTATGCAAAGTCCACCCAGAAGAGTTCCTGATCTGCAGAAAAGCAGCAGCTGAAACCATCTATAGTTCCTCCTTGGTTCCTCAGAAGGAAATGTAGCTGAAGGTTCCTTTAAAAGGTTCCTGTGTTGTGAGCTGGTTGATAAGTTTGTTTTATTATTTATTAATAAACACTGTGTAGCAGATCATCATCAGTGAACATCTCAACATCATGAGATATCCAATAATCAGCGCACATCACAACTGCTCAGAGAAGTTTAATGTCTTTTTTTTTTTTTAACTAAAACCGGACGTCAGGATGGACGACCAGCTGGACGGAGAGAAGACCAGATAAGAATAGAGCAGTGAGACTGAAGGAGAGAAACGGTTAAAAATATCTCCATCTGTAACTGAAACGCGAGAAAACCACAAGACCCGGCGAGCGATAGCGTCAGATCAGTCATGAGACACTCAGGCAGCCGGAGGATGATAAGATACTGCAAATTACTCAAATTAAAATTAGATATGACCCCAAACACACTAACACTTTAATCAGCAGCCGCACGGTAGAACTTTCTCAAGCAAATAAAGCACCTTATACAAGAACAGCAGCTCCTGAGTCTGTAAGCGGTTCAAAAACAAGTCGAGGTGAAGGTCCAGGGTGTAAAATTAGCATCAAGATGACGAATGACGTCTGAAGCGCAATCAAAACTGCTTAAAAAAATCAGAGCAGTGGTCATCGTTCCGTCCTCAGGCATGTCTCGTGGTCCCTGACTGTCTCTTTAGATTTTACACCAATGCCACAGCGTTACAGATCTTATAAAATCCACAACTGCTCTTCTCTCCACCTCACCGACGATCACGTGAGCAGTCATGATGGAACCGGAGACAAAAGTCCTCGCTGTGTTCAGAGTTCCTCCTGATGGCGGCTCAGTGTGGGAACGAGGTGAAGCAGCCGGGACAACTTTAACACCACTAACATCACCGATTTGATTCCTGCTGTTCCACCATGGAGCTGAACATCTCTGCTCAGTGCTGCGTTCAACCCTGACAACATCAGACCAAAGTTCTGAGTTCTTCACTACCCCGCACTTCCGTGTTCTGTGCTCGTCTGGACACGTCTGTGGCTGTTCCACAGCTAAACACCTTCAGCATACAAAACTCCACCACTAATTTCATACGGTCGTCCAAGTTCCTGGTCTGAGGAAAAGTTCCAACTAGTAAAAAAAAAAGCTTCCAGGAATTAAAAGTATCCAGGTGAAACCTAACTGAATTTTCTGAGCTCCTGAAAACGTTCTTGTATCCTGGAGAATTTCACAAAAAAAGTTTCTTGCAAAGGAAATGAGCTTCAATGATCTGCTTTATTGAAAGGTTCTGTAAAAAGTCCACCAATAGGTTCTTGCAGTGGAAACACGCACAGAGTTCCTCAGTTCCTAAAAAGGTTCCTCTGGCAGACTCCTAGATTCTGAAAGTGACTAATGAAAAAATTTTTGTAGGGGAAACGTCCTAAATGCTTGGGTTTCTGAAAAAGTTCTTGAATTCCTACAAAATGTTATAGGGAAGACAAAAGGTTCTCAGACTTAAAAAAGTTCCTATGTTCCTGAAAGGGATCCTGTAGCAGAAACAGGCTTAACTCTTGGCCTAGTACAAAAGTTCTTAAAAAAGTTCCTGAAAATGATGCATAGAGTCCCTAAGAACTTTCCTGTGTTCTTTAAAAGGTTCCAGTTGTGCCTGTACCCTGTCAGTATAAATGATTTAATTGCTACATGCTAGCCAGCCACATCATTAGCACTATTTACAACTGAGAAAAGCGAGAACTTCTTCGTTCTTTTGGCGTCCATGTTTCCTTGTTGCCTAGTAACAGTCTTCTCTGGACTTTAAAGACTGAAGCAGTTAGAGGTTTGTGTAATATTTCTCATCAGAAATTATGACTCGAGCACAGATTTCTGTTCCAGGATGTCATAAATGCTCTTTTCTTTTCTCCCGTGTTTCGCTCAGATCCCTGAACACGACCTGAACATCAACTCTGGAATGCACTCCATTTTCTGCTCTGAGAGAACCCGCCTCAAATGAACATTTTTAAAATGAAGAAGAAAATAAACACTGGTGAACTTTAGGGCTGACGCCCTCGCTCAGGCGCACAGGAAGTGATGATGTGATTCACGCTGCGGTTGGGCGTTTATGAAACTGCGATATGTTCAGAAAATGTGGCGTTGAGTCAGAATTGAAGCGATCGTGTTGCTCACCTGAAACCAAAATCTCACCAGGAACACACACACACACACACACACACACACACACGCACACACATGCACACACACACACACACACACACACACACACACACGAGGCCTTTATTGACTGTGAAGATGTTAACAGGTGCGAGTTTTGGCTCTGTGCGGTTTTTTTTTTGACGCCTTCTTGCAGATGCACAACACACAATTTCACATCTCAACACACTTCTGGGATCCAGACGATGCAAACAGGACGGACATATTTCTCATATCACATTTCATATCTCATCACCCAAAATCTAAAAGAGAACATGGACAGTTCTGTTTCCGTCAGCAAAAAGGGCTTTCTGTGTATAAGATCTCATCCGGGTTCTCTGGGTGTTCCTCTGGAGGAACCTTTAAAAGTTCTATGGAGAACGCACCAACACAGTTCCCCTGTTAGAAAGAGCCCAAGGAGAACTCTTTAGGAACCTAAGAACCCTTAATTATCCAGTAAACGCTAAAAGAAGATGTTAAAAGAGTGGAGTGGTGATAATCGTGTTACACTGCGATCACTGACAGTTTTCTTAAGAAGGCAGATTCCACCCACATCACTAACGCCACCAGCGTACAGCAGTGTGTGAACGACTCAGACACATGCAGAAAAGCAATGCTGTGAGGTGAAGGTGCCTTCAAATATGATCAAAATAAATCTTTCTACTGAAAAGAAAACACACTTCACCATGCAGTGAACAGTGATGAAGTGAACAGAGTCGGTGTTTGGTGTGACGACCCTTTGGGTTTTTCCTGCAGTGTGATAAAGAAGTGAACTCTACGTGTTTCTGAGCATCTTGGAGAATCTGTCCCAGCTCTTCTGGAGACTTCATAATGATTTTTTTTGTCTGAAAAGTGCTCTCTAATGTAATAGGTTGCTCTCTTTAGTGACATATAAACATTTTTCAAATATAAATTATTTTTGGAAAAGTGATGTTGGGAAATCGGACATGTTTTTCTACTGACCCAGTGATGCAGTGTTCATCAAATACATATACAGTAGAACCTCTGGTCACGAAAGCCTCCAAACACGAACAAACCGGTTTCCGACCGAAAGAAATTCACCAAAATTTTGCATCTGGTCACGACCACACAATCGGGTGCCGAACAAATACAGCCCCGCCCATTTTCCCCATCTGCTTCGTACGTGCCAGTGTTTTCGCATTTTCTGTTTACGTATGCGTTGTGCTGCGGTGCGTTGCGTTCCGGTGTGGTGTGTTGTGGTGTGGTGTGGGGTGTTTTGGTGTGTTGTGTTGTGGTGTGGGGTGTTGTGTTGTGGTGTGTTGTGTTGTTCTGTGGTGTGGTGTGTTGTGTGGTGTGTTTTGGTGTGTTGTGTTGTGGTGTGGGGTGTTGTGTTGTGGTGTGGTGTGGTGTGGTGTGGTGTGTTGTGTGGTGTGTTTCGGTGTTGTGTTGTGGTGTGGTGTGGTGTGGTGTGTTGTGTTGTTCTGTGGTGTGGTGTGGTGTGTGGTGTGTTGTGTTGTGGTGTGTCGTGTTGTGTGGTGTGTTTCGGTGTTGTGTTGTGGTGTGGGGTGTTGTGGTGTCGTGTGTTGTGTGGTGTGGTGTGTTGTGTTGTGGTGTGGGGTGTTGTGTTGTGGTGTGTTGTGTTGTTGTGTGGTGCCCTGCAAAAAACTGGCATCCAATCCAGGATGTGTGCCATTCTTGCCTCAAGCCCAGTGTTCCCAAAAAAAAATCCAGATCCACCCCAACTCTAACCAGGATTACGCGCTTACTAAAGATGAATCCTTTTGAATGAATCATTTTCCGAATAGACATTTCACATGCGGTTTACGAAGTATATTCGTCTTTTGTTTCTAGTGCATAACACTTATAGAGATTTCCCAAAGAGTTTAGTCTGTAGATGTCCCAGATATGCGAAACAAAACTGCAGGAAAATAGGAAACAGGAAGCAGGGTTACCGTAGTGCACATTTCATCTTGCAGTGATTAGTGTCACTCTCCCCTCTGTGATTTATGTAAAGCCATTAGCATGAGTAATGTCAGAGCAGACGCGTTTGTGTTTGTTTGTTCTCCCAAATGGCCACTGAAAAATTAGGCACCTGCACAGATCTATAACTAGGCTAAGTATTGTAGAAAGAAACAGCTGAGCACACCAAGGCCTGTGATAGGAATTTACAATTACAGTGGATTAGATATTCATCCAGCTCCTTCTACATGCAAAACTATGCAAGTTTAGAAAGCCAGAAGGCAATGCAATATAAATTTATGACAGCAGAATATATTTCAGACTGTCGACTCTATTGGCTTTTCCTCAGCGCTTAACTATAGTTGGGTACGCAATCAATGGATATGGTTTCTGAGAGGCTTTAACAAACCGATCAAGAGTGACGGAAAAACCCAGAGTGCTGAAATTCAAAATCTTCAAGCCTTATGATAACCATATCATTTTAAAACAATTTGGTCAACACTCTTAATAATCACCATGAATACATGTTTTAAATAACCTGATCAGCAGGACTGTTATTCATGGCAATCTGAAGTCATGTATAGAGGCAAATACTGTGAGTTTGTGCTCATGATTAAAGACAAGTAGGCCAGTGGTATGTTTGCTAAGTGCAATACACAGTGCCATTTACAAGATAATAAAAAGTGTATGTAGTTACTCTGTTTGTTCATGGGTTTATTTATTAATGGTGAATAAAGTAAATTTATATATATATATATATATTAGGGGTGGGACTCGATTAAAAAAATTAATATAATTAATTAGAGGCTTTGTAATTAATTAATCTTGATTAATCGCAT
>JAQMCW010000014.1:15848612-15859041 GCA_030068335.1 Chrysichthys cranchii | reverse complement strand
ACACCATCACAAGAGATACACCATCATCAGGGATACACCATCACGAGAGATACACCATCATGAGAGATACACCATCACCAGAGATACACCATCATCAGAGATACACCATCACCAGAGATACACTATCATCAGGGATACACCATCATCAGGGATACACCATCACAAGAGATACACCATCATCAGGGATACACCATCACGAGAGATACACCATCATGAGAGATACACCATCATGAGAGATACACCATCATGAGAGATACACCATCACCAGAGATACACCATCATGAGAGATACACCATCATCAGAGATACACCATCATGAAAGATACACCATCATGAGAGATACACCATCACCAGGGATACACCATCATCAGAGATACACCATCATCAGAGATACACCATCATGAGAGATACACCATCATCAGAGATACACCATCATGAGAGATACACCATCATGAGAGATACACCATCACCAGAGATACACCATCATGAGAGATACACCATCATCAGAGATACACCATCATGAAAGATACACCATCATGAGAGATACACCATCACCAGGGATACACCATCATCAGAGATACACCATCATCAGAGATACACCATCATGAGAGATACACCATCACCAGAGATACACCATCATCAGGGATACACCATCACGAGAGATACACCATCATCAGATACACAGAGATATGGTACCATGTGAGATACACTATTTGAACATCCATTAATGTGTATGTAGTACATGTGTATAATATTCTGTGTTTATTTAGCGTTTAGCATGATTAACTGAAAAGAGCAATAAGGAAACATTCTGAGAGCTTTTTCTGTCTGTTTCAGTCTTTCATTTTAAAGACATGCAGTGTTAGAGAAATGTGTGGGAGGAGGAATGGGAATAAGTGTGTGTGTGTGTGAGTGTGTGGGAGATTTTGTGTCCTTCACCTCTCTCCCTCCTGACAGTGATTGCAGGAAACACACTGATGTATTTGAAAAAAGAAAACTTTATTTGAAAGAGAGAGCGGGCGCTGAAGGTCGCATAAAGAGGAGGACAAAGAGTGGAACGTGAACATTATTTTACACCGCAGTGAGAATGAAGTTCTTAATAAACAAACACACACACACACACACACACACACACACACACACACACACACACACACTTCTGATCTGATTTATTGCCTCATTGTCCAGGAGGTGTGTAAGTATGTGTCATTATTATTACTATAAATTAACTGATTATTACTTATTGCTTTAAAGATGTCACCTGTCCACAAAACCACACCCCCTTTCAAGACTCTGCCCATCCCCTCAGTTATATTCAAAAGTTGACACTGACTCTGGCCATTGTGCATCAGGAGACTCACACCCACACACATATGCACAAGTAAACACACACTGTGTGTGTGTGTGTGTGTGTGTGTGTGTGTGTGTGTGTGTTGTCTCTGTGATATATTGCTCTCTCCTGTACTTGGACACTTTTCTTAAACACTATGATCAGTGCCCTTTGTGAGAGCCGACCCACAATGCAGCAGTGTTTTTATCCCTCGCTCCCTAATTACAGAGGAGGACAGAGAGAGAGAAACTGAGAGAGAGAGAGAGAGAGAGAGAGAGAGAGAGAGAGAGAGGGAGGCAAAAACTGAGAGAGAGTGGGAGAGTGAGAGAGAGAGATAAACTGAGTGAGAGAGAGGGAGAGATGGAAACAGAGAGAGAGAGGGAGAAAGCAACAGACAGAGAGAGAGAGAGAGAAAGAGTGAGAGAGGGTGAGTGATAGAGAGAAACTGAGAGAGAGGGAGAGAAACAGAGTGAGAGACAGAGGGAGAGAGAGAAAGCTTGTATTACTGTGTATGTGACTCTTGAGCGCAGATGAGGGACTGAGTGTGGATCACAGTTAAAGTATAGATGAAGGTTTGAGTTTAGATGTGGAATCAAGTGTTAATAAGGGATCAATAAAAGACACGGGATCGGTCAGTGGGATCGAGCGTATAGACATGGGGTTGAGTGTAAACAAGGGCTCAATCAAGTGGTAATGGTAAATGATTAAATATAGACAAGGAACCGAGTGGAGATGAACAGAGACTGAGATACCAGATCCAGTGCATATGTGGGATCAAGTATAGACGAGGGATCGAGTGGAGATGAAGGAGCGAATGTAGAGTGCAGACTGAGTGCAGATAACAGATTAAATGGAGGTAAGGGATCGAGTGTAGACATGGGATCAAGTGGACATTTAGGATTGAGGATAGACGAGGGATCAATCAGGGGATCCAGCGTAGATGTTGGATCGAGTGTATATTTGGGACTGAGTGTAAACTAGGGATCAAGGGGTAATGGTGGATCAAGTTTAGATATGAGGTTGAGTGTTGATGGGGGATCAAGCATGGGAAAGGGATCAAGTGGAGATGAAGGATCGAATACAGACGACAGATTAAATGGAGGTAAGGGATTGAGAGCAGAAGAGGGATCGACTGTAACTGTGGTATCAAGTGTAGATCTAGGATCGAGTGTAGAGGAAGGCTCGATCGGAGGGATCAAGTGTAGATGTAGGATCGTGTGTATATTTTGGGACAGAGTGTAAACAAGGGATCCAGTGGTAATGGCGGATCGAGTGTAGACAAGGGATCGAGTGGAGATGATCCGAGAGACTGGGTGCAGATGACAGATTAAACAGAGGTGAGAGGGATCAAGTGTAAACAAGGAATCAACTGAAGATCAGGGATCAAGCATAATAGTGTGGGAAGTCTTTCTTGCAGCCGCAGAAGTCTTTCAGTTGACTACCTTTTATTTCTGTTACCATAACAACACAATTTCACACAAACGTCAACGTCTTTGTGAAAATTATGCTGTAATGTGATTTGGAGTGTACGTTTCTCAGAGATCCTGTTAGTTTTTTTTTTTTTTTAGAAATGACAGAAAAAATGTGAGCTAAAAAGTGTACATTCAGAATAACATACAGAATTCAGGGCTTTTTAGATAATATACACTCTCTGTCTGTCTCTCTGACTGTCTCTCTGTCCGTCTGTCTGTCTCTCTCTGGACTGTGTGTGGATATAAACGCCTCCCCATCCACACACTTGTAGTGCTGTGCTTTTTATTAAAGAGAGCGGGAACGCAGTAATGAACTGTGAACACACCACTTCCTTCCCTTTTCGCTCAACCTACCACCATCTGTCTCACTCTCTCTGTCTGTCTCTCTCTCTCTCTCTCCTCCCCACATCATTATTTTACACAGACATGCTTCCAAATTAACTCTGGCATCTTGCCGCTTGTTTTCCGTTTGCTCCGTCTCTCACCACGTCAGCGAAAAGGCAGACTAAATTAGCTTCATTTCTCTCCGTTTAATTCCTGGCGGTGTGATACAAAATGCAATTATCCATTATTTTTCCTCCCCGTAATTAAAACCGGTTTATTTAGCGGGTGATTTGGCCTGAATGTGAGTTAGCTGTAATACTGACTGACACTCCGCATGAGCCGAACGTCTCGCTTCGCTAGGAAGAAAATGATGAAATTTCACCGGGAGTTCAGCTGTGTGCACAATAAACACACACACACACACACACACACACCAGTGATATGCCGTGTACTCGTGTTTAACTTTTACATGACAGTGTGTGTGTGTGAAGTCGTAGTGTCTAACTCTAGAAGCAATACCACATTTTTATTTCTCTAAAAGACGAAAGAAATGGCAGCTTTGGTAGCTCCTAGTTGTTCTGTTGTTGTTAGCAAGAAACTGCACAGCAGTGTAAACTCCTCAGATGTGGGAACGTCACAGATCCAGCTTTAGATCTGACTCTTACACAGCGCTCACACCGGAGACTCCTTCACACGTGATGCAGAAAACTTCACCACGTCACGAGTTTCAAACAATGTGAGCTGCTGTAAACCTGCGCTGCTGTCAGAACATTAATCAACACCTTCTGACCAATCAGAATCCAGGATTCAGCAGCGCCGAGGTGTAAATCGATAAAATGGATAAATACATTGCATATATATTATATATATATATTTTTTTTTTATTTATTTAAAAAAAAAAAAAGGAATAGCATTTGCTATGTGATTGGTATATGAAAAAAAAACCAATTCTGAAATAAATAAGTAAATAAACTCATGTTACATTAACATGAACAACGATGCAAGTAAAAAAGTAACTAGGTAAAAATAAATAAAGAAATGAAGAAATAAATAAGCAAATAAATAAACAAACAACAGAATAATCAAATAAGTAAAGGTTTGGTGTGTGTGTGTGTGTGTGCCATGTTTTATCCTTTCTAATGCTTTCAGCCAATCAGAACGCAGCGTTAGTCTACTATCGGCCAATAGTTATGCAAATGAAGAATCTAAAGTGTTAAGTGAGGCGAATGAAGGCGTTTGTGGTTAACGCACTCAGACTTTACACCGAAACCCTAACGCAGCGTTCTAACGTCCGCCGCGGCGCATTAGCGTTCTATCTTTATCAAGCGCTAGTCGATTAAAAAGCGTTTTACCCCACGGCCTTTGTGCTTAATCGAGAGAGATTTCGACCCCGGAGCCGATGAGCCGGCGCGTGCCGTTACGACGTTCCTCTCCCTAATGGCTTCCCTTTGGTTATCGCTAATGACCAGCGTGGCTAATGGACTGCAGAGAGCCGAGAGAGAGAAAAAAACACGGCGGATGTGCATGGCGGCGTATGTTAATATAATAATATTTCAGTATAACTGCGTCCTGTACCAGTGAGAGGTCTGTTTATTCTGACAGAACGCCTCGTCAGGAGGGAAGATGCACAACTACGACGCTAATAGTCCGTTAAAAAAAGACAGAAAAGAAAAAAAAGAAGCCCAGGAGTGACAGAACGCACTGCCGTCCTGGGGTGCCAATATTTATTAAAAAAAAAAGAAAGAAAAAAACTCTCTACACTATATAATAAATATGAAGCATAACAGTCTTCATGAGGAGCTTAAACGCTTCACTAAACTCCCAATCAGTGTGCTCGCGGTCTAACCTAGCGAGAGAAAGCTAATCTAACCTACACACACAAGGCTGTGATTGGCATCGTGGGCGGCGTCTGAGACACAGAGCTGTCAATCAAGGGTACTCATTAGAATATTAGGCCCCACCCACGGGGACAGTCTACGATCAGGGTGATCAGAGTTCCTGCTGCTGTAGATTTTACACCTTTTGTGTGTTTTTCGTTCAGACGTTGTGGGATGTTCGATAAACTTTATTATTTATATAAATTCAGTAAAATGACACTATACATCATGCATATGTTTGAATATTTAACTGGAATGTAAGACAGAGGAGACTTGGACTGGAATTCCCGAATGACGAGGATGCGCTTCCTGTCTGCGTCTCCGTCGTTTTTGATTCAGGACGCGGTGTGGGACGTAATAAAGTAATAAGGTTTCTGCTCGGCGTGGTGTGACAGTATTTCAGAATTCCTGTCCGCGATCGATGCGTCCTGAAATAAAGTCCTTGAAGTCTTTAAAGTGTGTTTTTCCCGCGAGGCCGGAGGAGTTCGGTGTTCATCAGGAGATTTCACATTTAACGGCCGTTTTTTACGACATCGCTCTCCGGGTTTTGGTTATAGACCGAGGGCAGAGTCAGGGATGAAAAATCCTTTTAATTTTCTCGGTGCGAAACTTCCCGAGGTGATGATGCACATCAATCCCACTCTGCGCCGCTCCCTCACTCCCCGCTAATGGAGGGCCGACGCCGCTTTCTTCTCCTCTCTCTTCTTGTTTTTTTCTCTCTTCGCCCGTAGCGCTCGCCGGTCTCATTTGATTTTTGGTCTAATCACGGGCGCTGAGGAGCGGCTAAAATGAAAATGTCGCCTCGTCTCTTTCCTCCCACTGAGACGCAATTCAATCAAATCCCCCGAAAAAGAACACGGGAACGGTGATGTGTTTCCATCAGACACAGCGCTGGGATGAGGACAGTCATGACGTCATCAAAAAGCGCCAGGCAAACAGGCAAGGCCTGTCTTTATTTATTTATTTATTTATTACTTCATCTTCTTTTCCTCCACATTTACAACACATTACACTGTTACTGTCTCCCTCTCTCCCTCTGTCTCTTTCTGTCTCTCTCTCTCTCTTTCTTTCTGTCTCTCTCCGACTCTCTCTTTCCATCTCTCTATCTCTCTCTCTGTCTTTCTGTCTCTCTCTGACTCTCTCTCTCTCTCTTTCTTCCTCTATCTCTCTCTTTCTCTGTCTCTCTCTCTCTCTTTCTTTCTGTCTCTCTCTCTGTCTTTCTTTCTGTCTCTCTCTGTCTCGATCTCTCTCCCTTTCTGTCTTGCTCTTTCAGTGTCTCTTTTTTTCTCTCTCTTTATTCTCTCTCTCTCTCTCTCTCTGCCTGTGCAGTTTTTCCCCCTGCTCTGTTTATCGCTTCATCTTGCGGTGGGACGTTTATTTTCTCTCTCACACTGAGAAGCGAGACACAAAGCGCCGCTGTCACTATGATAAAAACTAAAAACCCCAACGGTGGAAAACTCGGGTGGGTTCAGCTTTCTCTTTTTCCTGTAGCTCACTCGCTTTTTTTCTTTTTGTGGTTGTTTGTTGTGTGTGTGTGTGTGTGTGTGTGTGTGTGTGTGTGTGTGTGTGTGTGTGCGGTTTTCAGATCACGCTCGCTGATTAGGAGATCGATTAACAGCAGCCTACTGCAGGAAGTAATAGCGCACCAACCTGAGCTAACGGAAAACAGAAAAGATTAAAGATGTGTATCCATCGTGGGCTGTGTTTCAAACACACCCTCCTTCACTTGTCCCCTCTGATGACGGGGAAAATCAAAATTGATGCTCTTGAGAAATATAAAAGAGTTTCTAACACATTGTGTCGGGAGCGGGAGCTTTAGGTGATCTCCACGTGTTTATCGATCAGATAAATCCATCACCTCTTTTCCTGCGAACGCTCCAGTTTATGGAATATCCTTTAAGTCATTAGTGTAAATCGTTTGCACTCGCGCGGTTCTGTACAACGAGCCATGACCGCACACGGCACGCTGATCAATAACGATAAACGCAGGGATAATGGATCAGACCGTGCCGTCCGATCAGATCTGTTCATCACTCATCCGATCTCACTAACCCTAACCCTGCCGTCTCAACACTTTACTCCAGATTATAAACAACGGAATCATAGAGTTTCACTCTAATGTCAAATCACCAGTCAGTTTTCTGGGTGGGAGAGGCATCCTCTCACTCCCCTGTCAATCACAGAGACACTAGCCAATCAGGGGTGCCTCTCAGCTCATGTATGAGGAAGAAGGTGGACAGCGTGTGCCTCTGGGTGTGTTCCACGGCACTGTGACGCAGCGGGAGCGGCAGTTTAAAGCGAAACACATGTCTTGGGGGAAGCAGGTGTTGACCTTCACCCTGCATGGTCGATGGCTGTCGTGTGACAGAGGACAGTTCGCTGGTGGGAGGGGATTACATAGAAGAACAAACGTCCACATAATCAGCTGCGTAACCTGACTCCGAACGTTTCCCGGGAACGTTCCTCGCGTAAACACTCACGCATCACGATACAGCTGTAAGAGAAGAGGCTAAATACGTTCCATAAAATGGACGACGTTTGAAATCACCCTTCCAGAACAGAACACACAGGCAGAGTGGACGAGGACGAGGAGGAGGAGGAGGATGACGATGATCATGAAGACGTCGCGTGTGGATTTCTCCCCGTGGTCTGGAGCGCTATATGAATGAGGGGAGGTTAATGAAGACTACAGAAGCATGGAAAAAAAAGTGGATGAGGCCAATTAGCAGTGTTTCTTTTTCACTGATAAAGCCAAATATTCCCGAGAGGACACGTCTTGTCCTGGGTCCCTGGAGAGAGACGAGACGAGACAAGAGAGAGAGAGAGAGAGAGAGAGAGAGAGCGAAAGAAAAAGAAATGTCCTTTCTGTTCAGCTCTGGCAGCGAACGCAGCGCTCCGATTTGTGCAGCCCTGAGGGGATGCGGATAAAACACGGGCCCATCTGTCACACGGGGAATTGAACACAGCCCGTTACAGTAAAGTGTATTTGCATCCTCGAACCGCTTTATTACGGCGCCAGCTGAGGCCTCCGAGGCCCGAGTGTAACTGAGCGACACTTTTAAACGGATCTGACGCTGGATCACGGGGGGGACACGTCTCTCCTGCGTCTCTCGTGCGTCTCTCCTGAGTTATTGAGTCGGACAGGAGGGAAGCAGAATGGAGAAGAAAATCCAGAGGGAAACGGCAGAGGGGAAGGAACATGAATAATAAAATACACACATATGTTCCTCTCGCTCTCTTTCTCTCTCTCTATTCTTTTCTCTCTTTGTATATATGAACATAAACGCACTGGTACATTCTGCCTTTTATTCTTTTTCTTTCTCTTCTAATTGTATTTTTAAAATTTCCCCTACTATTTTAAGGCCCTTTTTTCCTCTCCTCTCCTCTCTTCTTTTCTTCTTCTCCTCCCCTTCTGCATTTATTCCACCCCCTTTTTCCTTCTCTCCTGTTCTTATGAGTAGCTTAAACAGTAAAAAAAAATTCTAATTAATAACTTTATAAAACTGTTGATTATATATACAAATATAAAGAAGTCGATTACATATAAAATTCCATGTTATACTGAAGCTGGGATTGTGGACTGCAGCAGGGTGGAAGGGACTAAAAAAACTGTAAAAAAAAAAATAATTAAAAAGGTTTTGTCTAGCATTGACCTTGATTATGATGCGTTATGATATATAATGATATATGTATGATGTGTGCATAACGTGTTATGATGTGTGTATGATGTATTATGATGTGTTATGATGTATATAGTGTGCTATGGTGTGTTATGATGTGTGTATAATGTGTTATGATGTGTATGGTGTGTTTATGATATGTATAATGTGCTATGGTGTGTTATGTTGTGTGTATAATGTGTTATGGTGTGTTATGATGTGTTATGGTGTGTTATGGTGTGTATGGTGTGTTATGCTATGTATGGTGTGTTATGGTGTGTATGCTGTGTTATGCTGTGTATGGTGTGTTATGGTGTGTATGGTGTGTTATGCTGTGTATGGTGTGTTATGGTGTGTATGGTGTGTTATGTTGTGTATGGTGTGTTATGGTGTGTATGGTGTGTTATGTTGTGTGTGTGTGATGTGCTATGGTGTGTTAGGTTGTGAATATGGTGTGTTATGATGTGTATAATGTGTTATGATGTGTATGGTGTGCGTGTGATGTGCTATGGTGTGTTATGATGTGTATGGTGTGTTATGGTGTGTATGGTGTGTTATGATGTGTATGGTGTGTTATGGTGTGTATGCTGTGTATGGTGTGTTATGGTGTGTATCGTGTGTTATCGTGTGTATGGTGTGTTATGGTGTGTTATGATGTGTATGGTGTGTTATGGTGTGTATGGTGTGTATGGTGTGTTATCGTGTGTGTGGTGTGTTATGCTGTGTATGGTGTGTTATGCTATGTATGGTGTGTTATGGTGTGTATGGTGTGTTATGCTGTGTATGGTGTGTTATGGTGTGTATGGTGTGTTATGCTGTGTATGGTGTGTTATGGTGTGTATGGTGTGTTATGTTGTGTATGGTGTGTTATGGTGTGTATGGTGTGTTATGTTGTGTGTGTGTGATGTGCTATGGTGTGTTAGGTTGTGAATATGGTGTGTTATGATGTGTATAATGTGTTATGATGTGTATGGTGTGCGTGTGATGTGCTATGGTGTGTTATGATGTGTATGGTGTGTTATGGTGTGTATGGTGTGTTATGATGTGTATGGTGTGTTATGGTGTGTATGCTGTGTATGGTGTGTTATGGTGTGTATCGTGTGTTATCGTGTGTATGGTGTGTTATGGTGTGTTATGATGTGTATGGTGTGTTATGGTGTGTATGGTGTGTATGGTGTGTTATCGTGTGTGTGGTGTGTTATGCTGTGTATGGTGTGTTATGCTATGTATGGTGTGTTATGGTGTGTATGGTGTGTTATGCTATGTATGGTGTGTTATGGTGTGTATGGTGTGTTATGCTGTGTATGGTGTGTTATGCTGTGTATGGTGTGTTATGCTGTGTATGGTGTGTTATGCTGTGTATGGTGTGTTATGTTGTGTATGGTGTGTTATGTTGTGTATGGTGTGTTATGGTGTGTATGGTGTGTTATGCTGTGTATGGTGTGTTATGCTGTGTATGGTGTGTTATGGTGTGTATGGTGTGTTATCGTGTGTATGGTGTGTTATGATGTGTATGGTGTGTTATGGTGTGTATGGTGTGTTATGCTGTGTATGGTGTGTTATGCTGTGTATGGTGTGTTATGATGTGTATGGTGTGTTATGCTGTGTATGGTGTGTTATGCTGTGTATGGTGTGTTATGCTGTGTATGGTGTGTTATGGTGTGTTATGGTGTGTATGGTGTGTTATCGTGTGTATGGTGTGTTATGGTGTGTATGGTGTGTTATGCTGTGTATGGTGTGTTATGCTGTGTATGGTGTGTTATGGTGT
>JAQMCW010000014.1:15619445-15634515 GCA_030068335.1 Chrysichthys cranchii | reverse complement strand
GTTGTCAGGTGTGGTGGGGTTGAAGAACAAGAAACAGAAACTTAGTCAGAACCGGAGAAAGCAAACACGGGAATAGTGAGGCTCGGCGAGAGTGCGGAAAATGGCAACTAACGTCAACTAATAGTCTTTTTATAGCCCCCGTGATCACTCCCAGTCCGGTACACCTGTCACCACCCATGTGACGCACCGTGGCTTTGCGGAGGAAAACCAGGAAGTAGTCTTTAGCGGTGTGAGTTCTTGTATATGCGCCGCTATTGGGAGTGCTCAGAACAGGGGCGGTACACGCGGGCAAATTCATGACAGTTTTATGTATTTTTACTTTATATTTTGTATTAATTTTTATATAAATATTTGTGGGTTGTGGAACGAATTATCTGAGTTTCTATTATTTCTTATGGAGAAACCCGCTTTGACATACGAGTGCTTTGGATTACAAGCACGTCTCCGGAACGAATTATGCTCACGATCCAAGGTTCCACTGTATTAGAAATCTTTAATTATCATTAATTATAATTATTACCAGACTCTGACGAAGGCCAGAGTCACACCTGGCCTTAACATATGTCCAGGTACAGGTGAGAATGAGATCTGGTGAGACTCGGACACCACGTCACACGCGTAGTGAGAATTCGAACACATCTCGAAGGACCGAGTAATCACGGCGCAGGTGCGTCACGGCTCTGACGGCCACAGCAGGACAGACGACTGAAACGGGCCGAAGCAGCAGCCGCTCATGCAGGTAAACGAGACAGGACGCTCAGGACACAAACGCAGTGTTACGGTGACGTCGGAAACCTGCGTGACGTCCTACCTCCAGCTGAAGCCTCTACCCGCGTTCAAGTCCGGTGTAAAAACAGATACACGTCGCGGCTGCTCGCTCCTGAGGGGATCACCGCGTTCTGACACGGACGCTGCGTGGACACAGAACAGCAGGTGTGGAACACCCTGACCCGGGTCCGTCCTCTTTTAGGAAGCTCTACTGCAGCCGCTGACGCCCGACTTCTCTCCACGATCAGCTACTTCCTCTGTTCACCTTCCACTCTCACAAAGTCCCCGAAACGCTCTCCGTCACGGCAGAGAAGCCGCTTCAGGGATCGCTTACAGAGGAGGAATTCAGGAAGCGTGATGTATTATTCATTACTGAAACCCTGTCCACTCCACCGCCTGGACGTTAAACCCCGGAAGGCCTTATTTATTTATTTTTTAATTCATATTTATTCTTTAAAAAAAAAAAAAGGAGGAAGAAGTTCACAAACGACGGCGTGTTAAACCTCCAGCATTCACCAATCAACCTGACGCTGTTTTTCTGCACCCTGAGAATTTATTGGGGGGGGACGGGGACCTAAATAAAATTAAAAAAAAAAAATAAAAATACCCAAGTGCTCTCAGGTCTGGATCCTACGACAGAGTATTAGGGTCACACATGAAGAAAAAAAAATATTTTGCCATGTCGACATTAAATTCGAAATGTCGAGAATAAATTTGAAATCAAGTGTCAACTTCAACCTCGACGTCCAAAACTAGTTCAGAGAGAGAGCCACCGCTCCAACCTCACACACACACACACACACACACACACACACACACACACACACACACACACACACCTGCAGGATCGAGCAGCTTGACCAGGTGTCTTATTGTATTTTGCGATCCAGCATATCCTCTCTGTATTACATGCAGGTGGAACCATCCATGTCCTGCATCTGCCCTTTTCCAGCTATTTCAGTTTGCACGAATGTGGCCCACCTTCCAACTTTGTCTGATTTCTCCTTCTGAACAAACGAAGTTTTCGGCACAACCTTTTCAGTGTCCTTACACTAATGATCACACTGAGGTTCTGCGCTAAAACAGTGAGGATTTCTTTATCGTTAAACCCGATTCTGAAGTACACTTTCACCGAATCATCTACACGAGGCATGTCGAGTCGTCGGCCAATCGATCCGTCCGAGTCCAACTTTATTCTCCACATTTCGACTTCAATCTCGTCATGGCAGAAATATTGTTTTCTTCATGTGTGGCCCTGATACTCCGTTATATGATCCTGACTGGTGACCCGGTGTTGAGTTTTCTCTCACAGCAGCTCGGACAGAAGCACAGGGCTGTATTAATGCCCTCGTTATCGTTTCGTGATGTTTTCTATAAGGACAGTAAGGGCGAGTACACCGTCCACTCTTTAGTAAGCAGAGCAGTAAACAGGCCTCAGCGTCATGAAGTCAGCCAAGTGTCCACACCGAGCTAGCATGCTAACTAACTAGCTACATTAGCTCCCCTGGTAACGTCACTAACCCACTACCTGACACTAACCAGTTAGCGTTTCCTATTAAATAATAATAAACAAAAACAAACAAATAAAATCAATAAACGAATAATAAATTAAACTTCAATAATAAGCTTAGCAGCTGCTAGCTCTTTAGCTCTTTTGCTAAGCTAGCTAGTGCGCGAGCCGCATTTAAACCTTCAGCAGGAACTGAGGGAACCAACACCACCACCACAAATCTCAATCCCAGAATATATCCAGAAATAAAAGCATTTTTTGGGACATACTCACACACAACTGACTCGCCCACTCCATTTTTCAGGTCTCCGCTAATTTGAATGAAGCTATCGCAACACCGATTAAACGCAGGCCGAATCCTAAACGCCTTTCTAGGACCCTAAGGAGTGCACTCAACACAGCGCGGACGCCATTACGATACACCGAGATCGTAGTGCACTTGTATAGGGAGCGCGGCGCCGTTCGGGCGTCACCCCAAGATATCGCGCTAAAGCTAATGGGATTGACATGACCTTGTTTAGACGCAGATTTAGAGCTATTTAAGCCGCTAATCCCGCGCTCCGAGGCCTCGTGTTCAGCCACACGGACGGAAAACACCCGAGAAGCCACATTTAGACCCGATGAGTCGAATTAAAGGCAGAAATGGGAGTAAAGGAGCCGAGCCGAGCTTACCGGAGTGAAGAGTGCAGAGCGGCCTGTGTTCCTCCTGCTGCTCTAATCAGAGCAGACTCCGCCCACTGACGCACTGCGTGGGATCCACAGACAGGTTTACGCGCTGTTTACTGCGTTAGTGTGGTTCATAGCGCACATGGGAGCTGCATACAGACCGAACCAAGCACAGGGTCAGTGAGCTGGTGTGGTGGAGGAACACAGTGCTGTATGAAGCGCTGCTCTGACACACACACACACACACACTGCCCAGGGAGGCACAACAGAGCAGGACCAGCCACACACACCTCTTTACCCGTACTGAGGAGTGTGAGTGCGGAGTGTGTGAGTGTGCAGTGTGTTCAGCAGTTATCCATGAAGTTGAGTCTGTTGTTGAAGTCTGCTGGGTTAAATATCGTACATTTTACTTTTTAAACTTCCGACAGCTGAAATAAATTCTATTTTATTTATTGTTTATTCATATGTGAATCGTACAACGTGTAAAATGGGATATTCTTACTCGCAAAAACACGAGTGATATCAAATAGTCGAGTCGACTAATTTAGCTGAACGCCGGGAGTCGACTCTGTGATTTGTCTCATTTAGCCAAGTATTTTGAATCGACTCTTTGAGTTGACTCTCTTAGCTGAACCTTAGGAGTCGACTCTTCCAGCTGAACGTTGACGCGTATTATAAAAGTGATTAATATCTCACTGATGCAGCAGATTTTACCTCCTGAAGTTCATTATGTTCACACTGCCGCACGTCAGAGCGGTGTTTTATTCTTCTTATGGCCTTCAACAGTAATTTGACAATTACAATCTTTTTTTATTTACTAAACAAACCATCGTTTTTATCCGTTTATGGTTACAAAAACAGGCGTTCCCTCACCAGCCTCTCGCTAAGACAGAATAAAAATAAAAATGCAGCTCGTCATGGAACAGAGGGACCAGAACAAAAGTGCAAACTCCTGTGTCTTGGCTTCAGCGTTGGCCCTGGAGTCTCCGTCCATAAACGTTAAAGTTTACAGAAAACCTCGTCACATCAATGTTTCTTTAATCCGCGTACTATCACGTGCATTTGCTGTCCACGTCCCTGTGAACAAGCTGTTATTCTCGAAACAATCGCGTATTAGAACAAGCACATTACACACACACACACACACATTACATGTTTTGTAAAATAAACACCATTGCTGATGTGACTCGACATCTGTTTGTGTTCTCAGAATCAGATGATGTGTTTGCGTGTTTGTACGTTAAGCCGAGAGCTGAAACCCTACAATCAGGGATTTGAGAAAAACACAGCTCACAGTTTCTCACACTCAGAACTCTGAGAGAAGAAAAACGATATGAACAAACCTGTGATCTGCTCAAAGCTCTAAAGCTAGTGTTTATTTTTACAGTGTGTGGAGACTATAGAATTACAGCACTCAGACGTGTGTGTGTGTGTGTGTGTGTGAGAGAGAGAGAGAGAGAGAGAAAGAACTTACATTACACACACCTTATGTAACTAAAGCAGGTAGAACGTACAGCTTTCAGTGTCATGTGTCTAAATCACACACCGATCATGATGTGGTGCACGTTGCTTATCTTTACTGCAGCGTTTTGTTTAAACTGCTCTAAACACTGAAAACTCAGTCAGATTTAACGTGTGGATGACGTGTGGAACGTTGGACACTTGTGTGCCCAGTTGCCTGATCTGAGAATTTCAGATCTTTTCAGTGAGTCAAATCAGTCGACTCAGCTCACCCATACGAGTCGACTCATTTTTTTCTCTTTCCCAAAACTCAGTCCTGCTGGTCCTTGCCTTTCCATTATTTAAACTGTTCCATGAATCACGTGATACAACTGTGTGGTGTGAAATAGTTTGCACTGCATTTATTATAAAAGTAACGAAGCTTGTGAGGCAGAATCGCTGATCTTCAGCTAAGATAAATAACAAAGAAAACCAACAGTCAACAAATACAACTTGGCTGCTTTAGGTGAGTTTAAGTAGGATTTCATTTAAAACATTTTACACGTTAGTTGATCTTGTAAAACATTAACACTGATTGATGGACTTGTGATCGCTGATGTTAGATGACCAGATTGTTTCTAAAAAAAAAAAATGTGGGTTTTGTGGAGGTGTCCATGTTCCGAGCTGAAAAATTCACCTGCAAAATATACACTACACAGACAAAATATACACCCACACACACAGCAGAGTCAAACACTTGTCTGAGCTTGAACTGACTCTGAATCCTTGTGCTCATCATGTCAAACGACTCAGATTCACTGATTCCTTTTGATTACTGTTGAACTGTGTGTGATTATTGGCGTTAATCAGGAACATGGAACACATTTTCTGCAAGAGTATCACAGAATCGTTTATGGATTTTTAAAACAAAATAGTAATTAATTTAAAAAAAAAAAGCCTCTTTGGAAATAAGAATTAGCTCCCAATGTTCAGATTAAAGAACTGAATCAAAGAGTCGACTCCCAATATTCAGCTTAAAGGAGCTGACTAAAAGATAGACTCCCAATGTTTCATTAAAAGAATCAAATAAAAAGAGTCGACTCCCAATGTTCTGCTAAAGGAGTCGACTAAAAGAGTCGACTCCCAATGTTTCACTAAAAGAACCAAATCAAAGATTTCACTGCTTTGTGAACATCACTAGTGTTTCACCAAAGAATCCAGATAGTGTGTGTGTGTGTGAAGCATTTTCTCTCTTTTGTACTTTTCCCTTCATACTAATATGAATGATATGAATGTGAGAAAATCTGTGAGAACCCTTTGTACTTTAACTGGAGTAAAGATCTGAAGCTGTATCTTGGTGTCTTTGGCGCATCATTAAAACACTTTAGTTGGAAAGAAAGTGAACACTGAGGTAAAACCGCACTGAGACTGATCTGCTGGGTTGTGAAACCTGGTGATTATTTGGTACACTGCCACAGAGACAGAGCTGGGAGAACAGGATGTGGAAAAAACATCAGCTTTATTATAAGAACTTTATGAACAGCGTAAAGTTTTGCTCCTGCAATATTGCTAACCAACGCACAGGTAATTCCAGCAGGTGAAATTCCACACCGAAAAGATAGAAGGAAACCCACAGAAAGGACACAGACGGATGAACGATTCAGACGCTCAGCCTTTAGAGAGGTCTGAGAGAGCGTCGAGCCAGATGTGGTCACGTGAAACAAACAAAAATCGTTTAAGGTTCTGAAGTAAAGAAAGCCGTGCAGTTTGTACGACACGTTCAAAATCATTTCACAAAGAACCCAACAAGAGAGAAAAAACCCTCAATGATGGAACGAAATGATCTCGATGACGGCAGTGAACAGGTTCTGAGTAATGTACAGATTCCTCTAGGCTGGCCTGTGTGTGTGTGTATGAGAGAGAGAGAGAGAGAACATATTTACTGCTGTTTCCACTTTAGAACTCTTATAGGTTCTTTGAGTCTTTGGGGGAACCCTTAGATGTAAGGACAAGAAACATGACAAGTGCAACCCTTTTTGGAAGCTAAGAACCCATGAAGAACCCTTGAATAGTGTACCAACTACCAAGGAGCTTCAAAACAGGTTCTAGATACTGAAAATAAAATAAAAACTGAAAATATATAGTGTCCTTATCTCCCAAAAAAAAGGTTTCTGATAACAGAAAGCACTCTGCTGCAGGGTTCTACATAGAACTTTTTAAAGGTTCCACCAGATGGACAACAAGGAAACCTTTAAGAGTGCAGCACACACTACTGTGTCGAGCTGTTTAATAATAATTCTGTGTGCAGTCCTTTTGGCAAAAACAAGGAGGACATGTGAATACTAATAACCATCACCATCACCATCGTCATCCTCATCACTAACATCACCACCATCATCACTGACATCATCACCATCATCCTCATCACTAACATCACTGACATCATCACCATCCTCACTAACATCATCACCATCATCCTCATCACTAACATCACTGACATCATCACCATCATCATCCTCATCACCATCATCATCATCACTAACATCACTGACATCATCACCATCCTTACTAACATCATCCTCACCATCATCATCATCCTCATCACCACTAACATCACCATCAGTGATCCTTTAAAATCCTTAAAGCCTTAATCAGGAATCAGTTTGCATCTGTAACGTGCGCGCACGCACACACACACACACACACTCAGAGTATGCGTGTATTATAAAACAGAAAATCCCAATACGTGTTAAAACGCACGATTTTGACTCTCTTGGCGTCCCACGCTGGACGTGCGTTCACACCCGCTGTAATGGGGTTACGCCACGGTGGCCATTTTACAGCTTTACACACCGACGTGCTAAAGAACCAAAGATCACTTATAATCACGTCCAATGTTTCAAATCTGTCCAAGTGACTTTTTGAACGTTAAATCACCTTGCGACTTTTAAAATCTTTAGTTATTTTAGATCTTTTTTTAAAAGATATCTACATTTTTTTTAATGTAAAAAACACCACCACTGCACTAGCTACATATTTAGATTTGTCGATATTGTAAGAAGTAAATCAGGAGGTATGGAACTTGTAAAGAATATCATCAAGATTTGTTCACTAAAACTCCTGAAAAAAAAAACCGAACTAAAGGTTATATAAAAATAACACGAATAAAGGAATAAAATAAAATGCCATGATGGAGAAACGTCGAATCGGTGACTCAGGATAACCGCGTGAGAAAATCCTGACAGTTTTTCTTTTTTAATAAAGGAAAGAAACAGAAAAAGAAAAAAAAGTGTTCATCTTATGTATAAACATCATAATTATGTAGTAATAATAATAATAATAATTAATAAGTAATAATAATAATAATAATAGTAATAAAATGAGATTTTTGGACAAACTCTGGTTTTTCAGGTTCAGCAGTGTGAAGATGAATTGCCATGTTTTGGTTCCTGATTAAGGCTTTAAAGGAACAAAGAATGAACCGCATCACTTTCACACCAACACGTAACACTTAACACCAAAACCTCCAGCAGCAACACCACCAAACTCGCCTTAACGTCTCTTTTCAACATTACACACATACTGCTTACCCACAAAACACCTCAAAACCTCCGCATACACACTTCCTTCATTCCAAATCACACATCCAGACTTTTAAATCAGCCTCTCTTTTCTCTAAAACACTAAAATCTGCCTTTCTGATGAAACGACAGCCGCGTTGATCCCCGAATCCGCCACCAGGAGGCGCCATACAGCTACAAGTTCATAGAGTTATTATCCAGGACCACGAACGCCCACGAGAACCTTTCACAAGTGCTGCTTGCTACATCTAAGCCCTGTTCATCCATCTGGTCCGAAACAGATCGAGTCACATGATCAGGGGGCGGAGTTTGGTTTCACGTGGTACCGTGACGAGCTAACACGTACAGTAGTGTGATCTTAATGTAGTGATTTTTAGTTAAACGCTTATGAAGTTTGCAAGACACGCACACACACACACACACACACATATACACACACACACACACTCACACATGCACGCACCTGTGCATTCTTTAAGGCAAGACGAGTTGTCAAGGCAACATTTCTCACAGCGATATTGCATAGCTGAGGCGGGAAAAAAATAATAATAATAATCAACCCGAACCGACATTTTACCAGCGTGAATGTTTTACAATTACAAACTTAAACTTTTGTAAATTCACGTCACGAACCCACAACGATCACCATTTACACATTAACATTTACAGATATATTACATATACCTTATTCTTCTTAAGAACATAAATACTTTATATTTATATACAGATTTTTTTTTAAGGATATTTCTCAGTAAGTGAGTGAGTCCGGCGTGCGCGTCGCAGACAGAGACTACAGCAGCCGCGTGTGCAGGTATGACCAAGCATGTGGAAGTTTCTGGAAAAGCAGCTGTGAACAGGCGATTTAACAGATTTATGGGGTTTTACTGAATTTTCTGGACTACACGGCAACAAAAATTTGTTGGACATCCTTAAAAGGTTCCACATAGAACCCTATGACAGAGGAACATGGAAACCCTCAAAGAACCCTTTTAGATGCTCAGCAATACCATGACTCTACTCTTCATTAAAAGAGCATGCTTTAAAAGTTCTAGGTAGAACCATCTCTAATATCATAAAGGGTTCTAGTTGACGCTCTAGAAATCTAGAACACTACATTTCTTTACACGTCAAAATAGTTATTTAAAATCCAGGGTTCCGTCTCTTTACAGAACCCCTGACAGCCTCTGGAGCGCAGGAGATATGAAGATCCCAACTGACGTTCCTTATAGATGCTATAAAGTACTAAGTGGGACCTTTTCTAAAGGGCTTCTACTCTTGTAAACAGGTCTTTCTAGGACCTGGTGTCATAGGGTTCTACGTAGAACCTTTAATGGGTTCCACAGAAGGAAAAAAGGTGCTAAATATAACTTTTAAATATGCTAGAAATAAAAATGAGAACGGTACCCACATGTAGAGACCGATTTTTTTTCCCCCCAAGGATTTTTCCGGAATTTACCGGAAGTTGCCACCAATCCAGAAAATATATTACATTAATTATTTAAAGAAACGGCCATGTGGCAGAAAACGCAAAAGTAGTCTCGGTTCCAGCCTTCCTACATTCTGCGACGTTTCACAAAGTCACTGAGTGGTTCACACCAACATGGGGGTCCAACTGGATCCAACCTCATTTGAGTGACACCTCCAAACTCCTTAAGTTTTTGTTTAAATAAAGCAATGTTTTCAGAAACGGACAGAAAGAAAACCCCACCCACTTTGTCCATTTGGAAGCAAGTTGTCGCTATAGCAACCCCAAATAAAACAAGCACGAATTATTTAAAAGTCTTAATCATAGTGTAGGAACTTAAAATCATCCGCTTTAGGTCCAGTCACGAAAATAAAAGTGAAAGTCACATCTGTGGTGCGCATTTGTCCAAGTGAGGACGCGGTCCTGACGACAGGCCGACTCGTAACGACGAGGACGTCATGGGAAACATGAGCACCCATTTTGTCACTCCCATGAGACGTATCGTCACCGTTTTCCACTCGCCAAAGTGAGACATCAGACTTCAGCCCCTGAGGGAACTCTGCGCACTGTAACTGGCTCTTTCTTCACCGGTATCATTTCCTCCTTTTCATCTTCCTGAAGTTTACAGGGGGCATTAACCAGAAAGGCTTCACAAAGAAAAGAGAACCAAACCCATCTGAGCTATAAATATTCTCATACGGTAAAAAAAAAAAAAGAAGTTGCGTAACATGCTAATCTAAATACATCCTTTGGTGGTTTTTGTTGTTTTGGGTTTTTTTTTTTTTTTTTGCAGGCTAGTCGTCAGGGGGGGAAAAGTGTCCTGGTTTGGGATTCGTGAAAGAGATTTGTCAAAATGCTTCGACAAAAGCTCATGCTAACAGATGCCATCCTTATTTTAGTGCTTTAGCATCTCTCTAGATGAGAATCACAGCTTTCAGACCTTCTCTCGTCTGTATTTAGGATTCTGTAGGTGAATGGGGTTGGGGAAATATTGGGACGAACTGGAAGGAAGTCACCCACAACGCTAACATCAACATCTCCAATCCAGGTCACATCCAGGCATCTGGATCCAGGCTGGAATCTGGCGAGAATGAGCGTTCTCTGGATCCCACACTGGCTGATCTCCGTTGTTGGCGGATAACGTCGCCGATGGCTTGGTGTAGGTTTTTGCGGGCGTGCGGTGATTGTGGGGGCGTCAGGTTTCCGGAAGCCTTTCGTTGCTGTAGCTCCCTGTAGCTGAGCGGCGTTGGGATGCGTGACGGACTATTCTCGGGCCTGTTGTCCGTCCTTGGGCGTATCCTTGGGCGTAATTTGTGCTTGTATATGGAAGGTACCCTTTCGGCCTTTTTCTGCCCTCTTTTGGCCCGGAGGACCACTGTGTCATCTGCATCTCCGTTAGCCATGGAGGATGGGGGGCTGCAGGAGCCTTCAGAAATCGACTCGCTCAGGCTGAGACACATGGAGGAGCTCTCGCTGGAGGAGTCGTTGTAGGAGCAGTCCTCTGGTGGAGGAGGTGATGGGAATGAGTCTGGAAGTGGGATGTCAGTAGGGAGACCCTGGTCGTAGGGTAGATCTGGGTTGTGATTGTCCAAAGGGACATCTCCTTCCAAACAAGCCCAATTCCCCTGAGCCTCCATGGGTACCACGGAGTTCGAGAAACCCTGGTGACCCCCATTAATTTGAAGACCAGAGTGCAGGTGGTTAGAGTGAAGTCCTAAATCTCCTTCCTCCATGAAGCTGGAGATGGCAGGAAGTTTGCGGAAGCCTCCATTGGGAAGACCGGCTCGGGTCTGACTGTGCAGCAAGGTCGGAGGATCCTCCAGAGCGCAGCTTCGGGTGCTGTTCGAACGCCTCGTCTCACGCAGGTCAGGCAGGATTCCCACTTTCCCTCCTACATTCAGAGAGGAGGATGAGGAGTTAGAGGAGGAGTAGGCTGAATCGGCTACATTAGAATCACCCGAAGGCCTGAAGCCTTGCTGAGAGACAGGAAGCTGCACTGATGCTTCCTTTGTTTCAGGCGCTCTGGTCTGGCCCGTGTTGGCCAGAAACTCGGCCTCAAAGCTACGATACAGCTCCTGCTCACGGTTGGAGTCCAGCGTGGGTAAGGAACGCAAACTAAACCCAATCCCTACATCGTCCTGGGGGTCTGGCTGATTTTGGTGACCCCATCCTCTCGGAGTCGTTGGCCTCCCTGTTGCCCGAGGTGATCGTGGCATGTGGTGGTGAGGTGATCTCTGTGTGGACCTGGGTGTCGAGTGCGGAGAGCGCCGACCTGGTTGTGAGATGGGGGGCAGCAACCTCCGATTCCCCACAGAAGGTGAGCGTGGAGCAGGAGGTCGCGGGGTCACTGTGCTCTTTTTCACAGGACTTCCGGTGACCCCTTTAACAGGTGAGCTAGAGGCTGACGAGGGCATCTGTCTTTTAGAGAAGCCTCCGCTTAGCCTAGGTGAACCTGGAGGTGCCTGCTTAGATCTCGACTCATCCTGGGCATCTCTGTGACGAGGGGAAGCAGGTGCGCCGTCGCTCGCTCGCCCACGTTGGGGAGTTTTACCCTGGCTGAGAGAGCGGGAAGTCTGGAGCCTTCGGGGGCCGTCTGGTCCCAATGACCGCCCCCTCTCGAAGTGTGTGGTGCCTCCTTGGGGCGGGCAGGGCTTTGTTTTACTTGGGGAAGACAGACCAGGCGTAAGACGTTCCCTGGAGGTGCTGCGAGTCCGTGGTTGAGGGGGGCGAGGAACGGGAATCTGTCCGGCACCCCCTGCCCGCTCGATCTCATGCTTGCCTTCTTTTCGGTTAACCAGGAAGACCACCTCTTCCGCATTAGTGCGACGAGATCCTAAAGACAATCGTCCTGCTCCACCTCCTCCACCACCACCTTTAGAGGAGGCAGTAGAGGAGTCGCTGTCTCCAGAGAGACGGCGAGTCAAATGTGACAGAGTGTCCTTATTCCTGAAAGACAGACAGACAGAAAAAGAGAGAGAAAGAGAGAGAGATTAGTGAAAAGAAAGAGACCTTTCCTCAAATGGGGTTCAAACATATCTCCCAGTTAGACTTGACAGTGTGGCAGTAAACTACAGCATTATTTGGATGGCCATCTTGGACAACTGAAATTACCTTTTTTTCTTTACTACAATTAATAGTAATTGATCTTTACTTGTCCCCCACCTGTTCGTGGGTTGTGCAGGTGTACCAGAAAGGTGAAAGTTATGCAGATGATATTCTCTACCTTGACCTAAATTTTTCCAACACCCTACACCTTATGGTTGCGATTTTACATATTTATATATTTTTAAATCAATATTTGAGAATCTTAGCAATGTTTATTTATAAAGAGCGCATGTATTTTGACTGTGATAGACTTCTGTTACATCTTAGCAGCAGTAGTGCGGCGCTAAAGACACCATAGTGTCGGCGTCAGTCGTACCTTGGATGATCTCTCAGTAGTGATGGCATGCTCATTATCCTGCACATGTGACACCGAAGGGATTAAGGTGAAAGTGTGATGCACAGCATGCTGGGAAGGTATTACTATGGATGGAACCTTTGACACGGTCTCAGGCCAACAAAGGAAAGGGGAAGAAAAATGGATGATTTTCCGAGTGCATTGAAAATCATTCCGCAGACTGAAAATGAACAGAAAATTCAAGCGATCATCCATCTCAACAACTTTTTTATGAAAATAAAAGCGGCTAGACTAGGGACCCAGTGACGAGGGACTAAAGAATTTATAACACTGAAAACACTGACTCCAAACGCTAAACCTTAACGTATACTCCTCAGGAATCAATGATGGGAAAACCACCGCCTTCATGATGCGATCCAATTAACAATACAGTTAACAATAAACCATAAACAAATCACTACACTTCAATCAACACTGATATTTCTGAGGCGACTATGTTCAGCACTGATACGATTCAGTATGATGCAGTTCAGTTAAACTGACGTTTCACACCACAGGAACGTCGTCATGACAGAAGAGTTCATAAACTGCGGCTTCTGCGTAACATGACAAGCTGCTCTGTTTTTAATTGCATATGGATCGTGTTTTTACTCATCCCTAGATATCACAGATTTGACCCACACTTTGTTTAGATTTGTGTTTTGTCATAGTTACACAAAATATAACATTACGGGTTTTGGACATAAATCATGCATGATGACAATAATATAAACTGGTTATTAGAAATAAAATACATTTTAGTGCCGTTCCAGCCATGTTATCTTGAGCCACAGCTTTTAAAAATGAAAAAGTTGAAGTCTTTTTTTTACGAGTGATGCACATTTAACTGAACAGAAGAAAGAAATCAGACATTTCAGAAAGACCCGATTAGCCTTTTTTACTGAGCTGCCTCGTCTCATATCTGTGGTTAGGAACGGGTTAACTTTACTGAGGAAATTCCAGCCATGCTGGCTTCCTCCCAAAACAAACCTGCCATTTTTGCAGTGAAACAATACCATAACGTTGACGTGACAAACAAACCGTCTGGCTCAAAACGCACCATTAACTTTATCAGCAAATGTCAAGGCTAATTCTGTAAGCGTTAATGACGGTAGCATATAAACAACATGTGGTGTGGTAAAAGATAAAACACCGTACTCTTACTGCTATCTACAGAGTTGAGAGTTTGATCAGTACATTGTTTAGGAGAGAAGGAATGACCTCACACTGCTGTAGAAGAAACCCTGAGGAGGAATTCTACACTTCTGCCATAAGGGGGCATCACAACAGGGTGATGGAGCATGGGAATGTCATCTGGGATTAGAGAAATCGGCTTGCTGCAATCTGTTGTGTCCCTCTCTCTCTCTGTGTGTGTGTGTGTGTGTATGTGTGTGTGTGTGTGTGTGTGTGTTTAAAAGTGCAGTGTCATTATAGAATTATTTTCCAATATTAGTATTCTATGAAACTAATGCATTATTATTATTAGATTATGAGAAGATTATTTTTAAATTCAAATCTAAACAAACATTTGTAATTAATATTTAGTTCTATTAAATGTAGGTAGGCACCATTAATTGTTAATTAACATGTAAGCTAAAATGGTTAATTGAATTATTGCATGAAATTAAGTCATTATAATTCTATTACTCTTAAAAATTTATTAATTATTACTAAACTATAAAAAAAGATTATGAAAAATAATCTTCACCTAATCGTTCATTGTAATTGTTCTTTAAAAAAAATACACACACACACACACACACACACACACACACACACACACACATATATATATATATATATATATATATAATAAATATAAATATACAAACAGGAAAATCTGTGATTATTAATTAATGGATTTTATACAATTTAGGAAGGAATGATTAAACCTGAGAATACTAATAAAAAAAAAAAACATTATTAGAGTCAAAAAGTTTCAAATTATAAAAAATAAATAAATAACAATTTACATTCCAAATGACCCCTTATCACTATATAGGCTGCATTGTAGACCCTAGATGGTGCATTAAATACCTAACAGACACCATCTGACCAAAAATGGCTGTTGGGAAATATCACATATATTATTGTTATTATTATTATTATTATTTTGTTAAATATATAATTACTGAATTGTCATCATTTAAAAAAATGTTGAGTGAACCTGTGCAATAAATTACACTTCCTTTTCTATATAA
>JAQMCW010000014.1:15532326-15547495 GCA_030068335.1 Chrysichthys cranchii | reverse complement strand
CCCCCCCCCCCACCCACCCCCACACCCCCCCCCACCCACACACACACACACACACACACACTGGCTGAGTCCCCAGACCGCACAACTCCCCCTCCAACACAATGTCAAATCACAACACCGCAAACCTGCTGCCGTGGCTGTGCTCCAAAAACTGCACGCGACTGCAATAACATGCGTCAGAATAGCGTTTAGTGACGTCCTGGTGAGACTAGTTGTACTAGTTAACTAGTTACAGCACCATAGGAGTGACATTTAAACTCCTCCTGACATTAATATGAATGTAAATACATGACTGTTCATTTATATGACCACAGATTAATGAGGGTTTTATCAACTGATACAATGTGACGTGACGGGTAACGACGTGTCACACGTGCACAGGTACATCTGTGTTTTAATCATGTATTCCACATCCTGTCATGGAGTGTTTGGACAACTGACACAGTTACTGGAGCAACGTTACGGAGTTTGATTATTATTAATGCTTAAGTGTTTTATTTCTTTGATTCTACAGTAATTTTCCAACTATCATTTTTTCTACTCATTAAAGAATGTCAGACATTGTATCCATTTACAGCTGGAGAGAGTCCACAAAACAAATCCTACTTACCTTATAGGAGCGAAACACAGATTTGGCTTCTCTAGCCTCTTTTGTTCTCTTTCCTGTAGTTAATAAAACACAACAGAAGTGTAAACTCGTCTGTCCTGAAGACGTCGGAAAACTTACAGGGACAGCTTTTACCTCTGAGTGTGACAAAGTCCTGACACTGGAGACTCCTTCCACATCTCCATGGAGAAGACTTCTGCCCATGTAAATAAGCTGTTCCTATGGAAACAATAACATATGAGAACAAGGGCATCAACATAAACCTGCGCTGTGGTCCGAGCTGCTCTTCGAGAACATTAATCAACACCTTCTGACCAATCAGAATCCAGAATTCCACAGCCCTGTGGGATAAATGGAGCTCATTTATGTTACTACAGATTCTGTTTTCACGTTCAGCTACGTGTATAAACAAATTTTACCATTGAATATTCAATATTCAAATAAAAGCACAGATTATTAAACAAATGTGCCCCCCCCCCCAAAAAAAGAAAAGGAAAAAAAAGAAAGGTTGGCTAGAAATGCTGGTCGGTACGTTGAGCAGGAAAATATTGTCATGTGCAACAAACAAAACATTTTTAACATATATAATACGCAAACACATTTTAAGATGTTTTTTGGAATTTAGGACGGAAAATTCTTATGGATCTTTCACGGGATGTCCAGCTCACCTGTTCGCAGGACAAACTGTATACAGAATGACTGAAACGAGGTTCGAGACTAAAGCACGAGTGAAACACAAATCCCTTCCAACGATGACATAAAGTCTAACATACGGCTGTGTTGATTCCCGAGCAGTGCGGCTGAGTGAAACATGCTGTTCTGTCTCACGGCGCGGCTCTCATTGGGTGGATAAACGATACCGCTTCCTTCCAAATTTAATCCGAGAGGTTATTTATAGACCTCGGTGGGTCGTTTAAAACTATTTTGCGTTGTTAAGGCTAACAATTTGGTTTAGTGTGCGTTCTCAAAGGAGCAGAGAAATGCAATCCACTCGTCAATCTGCACTCAATATGTAAAGAGACTCCGAATAGAAGAGATTAAATTCCTCACAACAAACAATTACAGTGTTACGGCTTTATAACCGCCAAACGGCCCCCAGTAAAGTGCACCTGAGTCAATGAACCTTGATGATTAGGTGTTGAAACAGGTCATAAAAATGTTAACGGTGCCTGGGAGACGTTTGGGGGGAACTGGGTGACCTGTGAGTGAGCAAATACTGCATTACTGTTAGCTCAGATGTGTGTGTGTGTGTGTGTGTGTGTGTGTGTGTGTGTGTGTGTGTGTGTGTGTGTGTGTGTGTGTGTTTGTCTGTGTGTTTTGATTCATTTTTGTCTGAATATTTTGTAAAAGATTTTCCGTTGCATCATCAAACCCCCTGTGTGAAATTTCACAGAAGAAAAGTAGAAAATTTTCCTTTTTGCTGCTTGTAAAATCAGTACAAGCGTCTCGTTTGCAAATGTCACGAACGGAGACGTATTACATGTATATGACATAAATGTATCTGGGCTTGGGACCGGCACTAAGACCGCACTACTCCAACAGTTGGGTATCTGCTCACACTCACATTCACACCTACGGGCATTTTAGTGTAGCCAGTTGACCTAATCCGCATGTCCCTGGACTGTGGGAGGAAACCGGAGCACCCAGAGGAAACCCACACAGGCGCCGGGAGTACATGCAAACTCCGTTCAGAGTCCAGGAACATTTAACTAAATTCTGTGAGGGTCTAGTTGCATAAATACAGCTGCTTTTTAATACTTATCGATTAATGATTAGTTTATGGCTATAAATAGGGCATATGGGGTTAAAGCGGTTATGTTTTTTGTTTTTGATTTCATACTGTCTTCCACGTTAGCGTTTGTGAGTAGAGTCGTGCCCCATGAACAGATTTTATACTTGAAAAGGAGGATAAACACACACTGCTCTATCCATTCCTCTTTAACCGGCGTAAATGTTTGCGGACGCTGTCTACGCCATCGGGAATTGGAATCAGGGGAATCTGTGAACGTCCGTAAAGGCTCGCTGTGCCTTTCTCACCGTGCTGTCTTCACGTAAATGTGTGCGATCGGATAAACCGCATGGGAAGATCTGAGGCAGGAGCCACGATGGCTCGGATTTAGAAAACTTGTTAGAGTCGCTGAAATACAAATAGATCGCTTTCAAACGCAGATCAGGTCTGCTAACGTTATTTTTTCGAGTACGGAGCTGGATTTCACTTGGGTCCAGGTCCAGACTGCATACGACACCTGATATGCTGATGTACCGAGATATATAAACAAGTTTCTAGGCCATAACGTATTGGGTAAGGAGTTAAATTTGGTGTATTCAGGTTGAATTGTATCGTAAACGCTCTTCACTCTGGCCTCCCTCTAAACAAGGAGTTTTGCCTGAGTCGAAGGATAAAGAGAGAGAGAGAGACATGAGAAGTGTCTCTCTTGTGCCCAGTGAATAAAGTGTCCTGAAGGGTTTCTGAGCAAACACTCTGGAAAACCACATTGCTGTGGTCCAACTCCAAGTTAAACACCTGCCCCTGCAGGCAGTCTAACCCGCCTAAACTCCGTCTGTGCTCGTCTGACCACTCTCTCTCTCTCTCTCTCTCTCTCTCTCTCTCTCTCTCTCTCTCTGGAGCTACAAATAAAACTTTAGTACCTCGTCTGGTGAGAAGAACAGCCAGATATTAGATATCAGCACTGGGGAAAATCGAAATTTTGATCGTATACACACACAGATGTACGATTGGTATATTTAAATAAAGTTTGGTGTTTCTCTTGTGTACACGGTTTACCGGCTGTGATGTAAAGTTGCTACTTCACAACATAGCAAAACTCGGGGAAATCCGTTCGATGCTATGAGTCGTAACAAGTCTTTTCTTCGGTCATTTGGTCGTATTTCTTTTAAATAAAAATTAATTAATTAATTAAAGCTGCGTGCCAGTTTCTACAGCTAGCTCACACTTGGAGTCTGTTCCCTTCCCTTCCCTTAGCAGCACTGTCTCACAACTGAAAGCACTCAAACACCGACGGTACCGTGTATCCGTCTTCCTAGGTTTTCCCCAAGTTCCACTTGAAGGTATTAAGAATTCAGAACACTTTCTAATCTCGTCCCCCGTGTGTCTTTGAGTGATTTCGTCCGTGCAGCGAAATGAATAGAGCCATTGACGTGAGCTCGTCTGTGCGTAACGGAGTCGACCACAAACTCTCATGGCCAGGTAATAAAGGTGCAAGCGATCCTTGCACCTCACCCTAGCAGAGCCAGATGTTCCCAATCTGGCCAGATGGAAACCCTTTTAAAGAGCCGAGGAGGAAGAGGAGGAAGAGGGCTGGAAGTGATATTTATTCATCAGGGCACCCGTGGCATTCTACGGGTTCTTAGGTGCAACTCGGTGCCAAGCGGTAACTGCAGCACTTTAGGGTTTGTGTAAATCCCCTCCTCAGGCGGTTAACAATAATCAGGGGTAAAAAATAGAAGTGAGGAGCGTTCCCGCCGAGCTCCGTTTCACCTCTCATGTCTGGTTGCTCACTCGTACACTCGCTGCTCATTGCGTCTCTAGAGTTCACCGCGTCTTTGTGCTGCCGTTTCATAAGACCCGCTATTATCCCCGCCTTTCCTATTGAGTTACAGCTAGCTTTTCTTTATAACCTCATAAGCTGCTTGTGTACGCTCACATATTTGGCCCTGGTGAGCTCCTCAGAGGCAGATTCTGCAGGGCGGGGGGGTCACTAGGGCACTCGTTAGGCACTTGCTGGCACGTATCCCCTGGTGTATGGATCACTGTGGTGGGATTAGAGGAAACAGAGAGAGTTTGTACTGAAATAAAGCACCCCCTCATCACACAGACATGTGCAGATTTGAGCATAGCGCTGAGTTAGATATATTAATGTCATTTTTTTTACTTTGTGGCCAACAGGAGCTAAGCTTTGTTTCATAATGAGACCTTCTGAATGCCCCGGGGTCAGCTGTCTACCTCATTATTTCTAGGTAGCGTAGAGTTTATGTGCTAAGATTTATCTGAGATACAGAACGACCAGTTCTTCTCCCGACGGAGCCGAAAGGAACCTTGGAGGTTCAATCTTGTGAGCTGGGAAACTATATAGTGTTATAAAGTTTGTTTAAGTCAAGCAGTACTTTGTTTGTTACCCAGACTCCATTAAAAAGCCTCTCGTTGCAGATCTAGCACGTTATTGTTTCTACAGTAACAGCTCGTTTGGAGATACATGTACACCAGACGGTCCTCATAAGTGGATTCAAAAGGTGTGTAATTGTTCTGGAAGGGATCTCCAGTTTCAAACCCGTTGTTAAAGTCATTGTGACATCTTCAGGACAGAAGGTGTAAACCTTTATACTTTCTGCTGTTTGTCAGTAACACCACAAGTTGCATCCATTCTTTAACTTTAAAGGAGGAATAAAAGAGAGGCTGGTGAGGGAACGGCTGTTTATAGCTGCTATAACATAAGTGAGATGCTGCACAACGTTAAATGCGGCTATAAAAGAATTTTAAAAAAAGAACGATGCTGTTTTGATCATATAAATTGTAATCGCTGGCTGAGAAATTGCTGTGATATAAGAGGAATAAAAGTGGTAACAGTAACTCCAGGTTCATCACAGCGCTGCGTGACCATGACGGTGTGGATCAAACAGGCAGTGGAACAGTATCTGTGAGGAAGGAATTCTGGGTAAAAGGACAAAAGGTGAAAGGTGCAAGTGAACTTGAACTTCAGCTGGACCACTCCTGCAGTCAGGAACGCTAGAAAGAAAAGGAAATGTGGGTTTTTTTTCTTTTTCTTTCAATTTTTCACTGCTCTGTTCAGTCAGTACCTGATTCTGATGTGAATTTTTCCACAGACTCCGAGCTCCTGAGCTCCTGTTGTCAGGATATATATATATCAAGTTCTATATGAACGTCCCGGATTCCTCCTGCGACCTGCGGGTTATGTTGGAGCGAGACGAAATACTGTATGTCAAATTCAAGTACAAACATATGGCGATCATATATAAATTACAAAAGCTCTCTGTGAGTTAAGGCACAGCTTGAACAGCGGGCTCTTAATGGCTATGGGTTCCGTGTCACGTGCACACACACACACACAGACACACACACACACACACACACACACACACACACACACACACACACACACACATACACAAACAATACAGCCCCGGACCATCTTACAGCTGACTGATGTTTCCTTTCTTTTCTGCAGGAAATGTGTGGCTGGAGAATCCTCCCTTCAGAGACGGAGGGAGGGAGAGAGGGAAAGAGAGTGATATATACAGGGAAGAGGTATTTTATATATATATATATGAGAGAGAGAGAGAGAGAGAGAGAGAGAGAGAGAGAGAGAGAGATGGTCAGTGAAACACAATCTGTAGAAATAATGTGAGGATTGTAATTAGAAGGACACAAAGCAGCCCCTCTGTTCCCTCTGAGCACGCTCATTCTCTCCCATGATCTCTGAGGCCTCGCTGAAATGTCAAGTGGAATCAAGAACACAGAGAACTTAATAAAGAGATCCGTCTTCAGAGATTAAAAATAGGCGAGGCTGGAAAGGCCTGAGTTCTGGCCCAAGTCCAGTGCGTGAACCGCAGAGAGAACAAACGCTGATTTGTGGCGCCACCAAATGGTCAAACCCTCGCAGTGCATTAAAGTTTATGTAGAAAGTGACCTGAACCATAGAGCACCATGAAGTAGCAGATGATTTAATTGACAAGAGATAAAAAGAAAAAAAAAAAAAAACACATTATGGTGCTTAAATATTTACGCAAACACATAAATTTATGGCTAAAAATGAACAAAAAACACAAAACCCAAATGCTTGGCAGTGCAGATCAGCTCTAGGCTGGATCAGAAGAAATGAATCAAATGGGAGAAATGTCGTTAGAAAACATTGCATGCTTACACTGAGGTGGAGGAAATGGCAGGCATTTATTCTGAGATGTGTTGTGGTGGAGCCGGCTCTTATTCTGAGAACACTGTGTGTAAAGTGGGAGAAATCAATCTGGAAATGATGCCGGTTCACCACAGAGCACTGTGCACACACACACACTAAGGTCAAGACACTCATTTATACCTAAGGGCAGTTTATCAAGGGCAAATCCAGTGTTTTGGGGAAGTGGGAAGAAACAGGAGGACCCAGATGAAGAAACCCACATGAACACCGCGAGAAATTTCAGGATTGAACCAAGAACCATAGGACATCCTGAATGTAGATACATTTATGTAATATTTCTCCATTTCAGTATATCTTTTTTAAGCATATTTTTATACTATATTTCACATCAGACACATTCACCAAACATGTTTTGCTGTTCAACTGAAACGTTTGCATCTGCTCTCCAACACCAGAGCAGGAGTAAGGAGTAGCTTCCTTCTGCTTTGTCCAATCATTATAATACACATAATGCTTTGATGACCTCTTAAGATATTTCCAAGGAATTCAGTGACTTCCTTTACAGTCCCCTAATTACTAAGCAAGTACCAAGTTAATTGGAGTATATCACAGGGTAATTACCACACATAAGTAGGTAATTACTGAGAAACTACAGTTGAAAAACTCCTGGAGATTTTTGCTGGTATAAAAAGGGGCCAGGGTTCTGACATTTTTCGCATACTTTGTCAGAATAGCACATTGGTAGTGCAAATTCATAGCCGTATCTATCTATCTATTAAGGGTACTTTATCAATATAACATACCTACATATGGTATGATCTCCTGAAAGGTACCATTTCCCTGACAGAATAAAACAGCTCTAGATTCATACTGTAATCTGATGTTCTGAATGGGAAATATAATCTCTCTAAACATCCTGATAAGACTCTATGTGTAAAGCATGGATTAGATAGAGAATATGCATTTGCTTTTTCATGCACTTGCTTGTGCAAATGTAGGAATGTACTAGAAATAAAACTATATTTAATGCAAAACAATTTAAAATAATTTATACATTTGTGGTAAGCTGTATGCCTTCAGTCGGCAGTATGCTAGGGTTAATTCATTCATTCCCTTTTCTTGCAGTTATTCGGTATGTAATGAACCAAACCTGGCCTCAGCTGTCTCACAGGCACAGAAAAGAAAAAATAAGGCATATTTTGTACAAAGATATGACACGTAGATGAAGATGGATTTCGAAGGGATCACTAACAGTGAATTTGCGGATGTTTTGCTGCACAGAGAGCTAGCAGGTAGAGCCGACATGCTTTTAATAAAAAACAAAACAACAAAACAAAAACAAAACAACAGTGCAATGGATTCTAGAACGGGTAAGACGGGGGATTCAAGCTGTAAAGTCAAAGGAATTTACCTACCCGCTTATTACCTGTGGTAATTACCCACTAATATACTATAATTTACCCCATAGCTACCAGGTAAATACTCAGTAATTAGGGGACTGTAAAAGGAAATGTTACTCTTCTGCAGTCAGGGTTATTTTCAGTCACAGTGATACTATGTAAAAAAGTAAAAAAGTAAGAAAAAACCGCAGTGCTTAGACAAGCGCAGTTTGTACCGGGAGTGATGGAAACACGGCAATCAGACAGGGGTCAGGTCTTAAGTACTTTAAACAACAAACAAAAATCAAACATGTTAAAATGTTGGAATTGCCCATGTTGGTCCATAATGCAAAAGTTATGATTCGTAAACGGAATCCTTTAATGAAACAACTGGCAATAATCTGAATTTAAAATGCACAAATCAAAATTTTTATGTCTTTATTTGAGCGCGTTCAATTTGATGTAATTCAACTACACATCTACTGTTGTGTAACTAACAGTTATTAATAGTTCAACTCAACTAGTAAACTTTTTTTTTTTTTTTTTTTTACAGTGGGACTGTGCTAAAATCCATTTTATTTTTTCAGCTTTTGAAACAGTTTGGGTTTTGTTACATCAGAAACAAACGCTTGAAATATATGAAATTATCCACCAAGAGAAGAAAACAATGTCAAAGTAAAACGTTTAGAAATAGGTTGATTGTTATTGTTTTTATTATAGATATTTTATGTTGCTATCATTATGTTTACATTGAACATTTTGAAAAACAGAGTTGATCTTTAATAGTGAAACAAATAAGCAAACATGAATGTGAACTTCTTGAAGAAAAGTCTGTAAATAATTAAACTAAAACTGAGAGAGAGAGAGAGAGAGAGAGAGAGAGAGAGAGAGAGAGAGGGAGAGGGATCAGTCGGCATTGAGACAAAGACACACTCCCTGCAGGACCCAGTGTGAGTGGTGTTTGGTGGTGAAGAGGTCAGCCTCGAACACCAGGCCGACGCCCATCGCGTTCCTCCTCATGGACGTTGTGTAGACAGGCGTTCTCAGTGTGTTCTGAGGAGGACACGGTGGAAAAGGTGAGGTGTTGCACATTAAAACGGTAAAACCCAGGAACTAAATTATGATCAAATCCTTGTAGATGCTGAATTTAAAGACCTCGGTCTAAGTTATTGAGTAGTTTGGTGTAAAACCGATTTGAGGGCGGGGCTTTAGTTGAGTTAATGAGCTCAGTTTGTGATGTCACTAATGAAATTTAACAAAATTATTATCGGGAAATTTCCAAGCCTTTTTACCCATATTTTTACTCAGATTGCTACAAAGCTCTAGCACTGGAGACTCCTTCCATAAATGGTAAATAAACACAGTTTCTACGCCTGCTTATTATTAGTGCAAGATCCACTGTGCAAAGCCCAGTGAACAAGCGGTTACTATAGAAACGATAACATATTAGAATGAGCAGATTCATATATACTTGTGAAGAGTGTGTGGGAATGTGTGTCTGTGTCTGTGTGTTTATAAGGTGTTGTGTCCCTCTCACCTGCAGTTTAAGACGATGTGCCTCGATGGGGATCACCTTGAGGATGGGAAGCTGCACCACCAGAGCTTTGGGCTTACTGCGCACCAGACAGCCCTGCTCCACGTCCCAGTCTGCTCCCTCCAGATACAGACCTGATATGTAGCAACCTAACACACACACACACACACACACACACACACACACACACACACACACACACACACACACACACACACACACACACATAAGTACACAATTGTTTATAGTTCATTCTTACAAAACTGGTCCAATGTGGGTAAACTTTACTAATTAGCTCGGTACAGTTTTTACCATAAATAATTTTCTTTCTTTCTTTTTTTAAAAAATAAATTACATGCATAACACATCTGGTTTTACATCGCATTAATAAGAGTTTATTGCGGTAATTAATAATAAAATAAAATCTCACTGTTGTCCATTCCTTGTACAATTCCATTTCTTTTTAATTTTGAAAATAAGAAAAAGACTTCCTTTCTCATCTTATAAATCATCCTTTTTATTACCAAAAAAATACCCAAAACATTTCTGCTACTCTATATTCCGAAGCCAAATTCTCAGTTATTATATTATTCATAAAATTTTAACGCTAAATGTAAAGTTCTATCCTATTCCTCTGCAGATGGGTATTAGTTTTGCAAAACTAAATGATTATTAATCATGCATTTTTTTCTAATTTAAACAATTAAAATATATTCTTTAAGAGACAACCGTTCTTTAAGAGAGTTTCTCCAAAGTCAGAGTCAAATAACATATTTAATTATATAGCCCAAAGCTTTTAATAACTATGCAAATGTATGCATATTTAATCAGATGAAACCTTACTTTCATAAATTTCAATAATAAATGTAAAAATGTCAGAAATAAGCTGGCAAAGAGTAAATGTTTAAAAAAAACACAATTCACCTTTAATGTCTTACCTTATACTGAGGCTATAACATGGTCTTGTTAGATGTGTGTGTGTGTGTGTGTGTGTGTGTGTGTGTGTGTGTGTGTGTGTGTGTGTGTGTGTTCTGACCCTGATCCGGTCTCTCCTGCACCTCTTCCTCAGTGCTGTACTGAGTGACGTGTGTGTACAGGGTGGAGCGGTCCAACGGCCAGCCGTTCCTCCTGCACGTGGACTGAACCAGCGCCGTCAGGTACGACTCAGGGATGTGTAACCCTGACAACCACATGACCACGGGCTCGCCCTTATCCACCTACACATCACACACATGACAACACACACACACACACACACACACACACACGTCAAACAGAGCACAACTCAAACATGGGGCTCAAACTCAAACTCGTTCATGAAGATCACATCCAAGATCACTTGAAACCATTATTTATTATTATTTATAATAATTTATTATTATAATATTTTTATTATCAGTACATGCTACATCTGGACATGTTTTCTGGTCATTTATGCATGAGCTTCCTCAAAAGTATAATATTTGCTAAAATATTGCTGTGAAAGATCATCACGCTGTTGCTATCTCCGTCTGAGAGGCAGTTTGGTGTGGGATTTGTGTAGTACCCAGGAGCTGTACTGATCGTAACGTCTCTTGAAGTGGATCATCCAGTTGCCCAGAGATTTGAGGGTGTCTGGGGCCAGTTTCCTCCAGATAGCAGGGATCTGGCCATTAAAAAGAGCTCGGGCAACTTCGTCCAGCTCACTGCTCATCCCTACCTCACCAACCAGAGCCTGAAACACACAGTAACAGACTTAGAACAATGTTTATTCGCTATCTCAGTGATCTCCTGATGTTTGTCATGTATCTCTCTCTCTCTCTCTCTCTCTCTCTCACCCTCTGCAGTTCAGCGAGTGAACGACTCATGCGTATGATGAGTCTGTTGAAGCGCTCCAGCTCCTGCAGCAGCACCACGGTGGTGGGCGACACGTCCAACCCGAACTTCTTCCGGATCACGTCCAGGTTGAAGGGCGTGGGCAGCTTGCTCTGGATGTCCCGTGCCACCTGCCCGATGTACTCGTCTCTGCTGATTCCAGCACCAGAGTCGCCTGCACCGGAGACACACACACACACACACACACACACACACACACACACACACACACACACACACACACACTCTTAGATGACTGACGTCCACGCCCTCCGTGACTCAGAACCCAAATGAGAACTAACTTCATTGAATTAATTCAGGCATCAAAGAAACTGAACAGCTATGAGATGAATTCTTTTGAAACAGAAAAAAAAAGAAAAAACAGAAACTAAGGCAAGGATTATATTTGTGTGCTTATTGTCTTTTACAAGGGAAAATAAATACTGTTCCCAGAATATATTTAGCCACGTTAGCCTTTAACTACCAACAGTAGGAGTATTCCTATATGACTTTGGAATAATTATTTTCTGTGTTGACAAAGCAATCTTTTTCAACAAAAATGCTGGACACTGAATTACATATTTACAGCAATGTCTCTGATTTCTGGGTTTTTCTTTTCTGGGTTATGTATTACCGAGATGAGATTTTTAAGCAATTAAGTGCATTTTTGTTTATATAAAGTGGAAATTAGACTAGCTTTTAGCTCATAGTAAGTCAGTTTAAAAAAAAATTGCTAAAATTCAACATCTCTATGCCAAAAGGTGAAACCATTTTGTGGCAGCGCGGGCGTGGCCGAGTGCCACCTTGTGGCGGGGGAGCGAAGTCGGGGAAGGTGAGTGGTTAGTGAGAACACCTGGAGCTAATTAACATTCTGCTTTTTATTCCCTGCAGTGAGCGGCGGGGGAAACACCACAGAGCAGAAAGTGTGTCTGTATGTGTGTCCTGATTACTGAGCTGAAAAGCTGAAACTAAAAATTATTATTTCACGAAGTCACCAGTCTGCCTCTCAGTCTACCCTCTCCTACCTTAGTCCTTCACACATTTTTATTTCCGGAACCTCACTATTGTGCTTTACTGTGTAAATAAAGTCTCACGCAAAGTTACACATAGAAATAATATGTAAATGAGGGTGGGTTTTTTTATTTTTTGAAGTTTAGGTCTTTTGTGACGATTGTTCTTGATTTCAGAGAGATTTCTGTAAGCGTAAAATAAAAAGTGAAAACCCACCACACAGATTAAAGGCAGTGAGACACATCAAGAAGCCTTTAAAATATAATATATTTTGAATTAAATATTATGAATGTAATATAAAAGAGTAGAGACTTGAACATGCATTCGTTCATAAAGTAAATATCCTTTTGTCTTTGACTGGCAGAAACTGGCTTCCGCAAATTTAATTCCTGCCCTTCGGTTGTATTCATTTTCGTACACAATTTCTGTTCCTGACTTTCAGGCTGTGGTAAACATTGCAGGTGCTAAAGTAATCTATTTAAAATATGCTTTGTCCTTTTAGGTATTTATTAAAGCAAATCTACAAAAAGGGAGTGTTATTTTTGCAGCAGTAAAAGACCCAGTCCTGTTTTTGTTGTGGTTATCAAGTGTGCACATCTTTTTTCTTTAATCAGAATTACTGCATCACTGTCCGTCCTGGGATTTGAACACACACACTTCCTGCAGGTGACATTACAGTGAAATTGTGGAAGTATGTACCAGATTGTGGCTGGAGCTCTATGAGGTGCATCCACATGTCTCGGGCAGCCTGAGTGTAGTAGCCGATCTCAGCGTTGGGGTGAAGCCCAAACACCTCTGGAGTGTTCGCAAGAGGCAGTGACTCGATTTCAGCTGCAAGACACCGTCAAAGCTTGTGTTTCTAAAACCAGTATTTAGGTTTAGGTATTTCACTACTTCTACAGGACAACAGTTTTAAAATATGTCTCCTACACACCGACGTAGACATCCTTGGGTCCATCGAGAGGGATTCTGTAATCCACATGTTTGTTGTGGAAGAAATGAAAGGGCTGGAAGGTGTCGAAGATGAAATCTCCCAGATACTCATCCATGTAGATGGTGAGGATCCTGCGGTCGAAGCTATCTATCGCCCTGCCTCCATACATCACCTGGGTCGAGGTCAATGCAATTTATTTTTAAGTCATCAAAAATGAATGAATACAAGCAATCATGCAATAACTCAAAAACACAGAACCGAGTTTAGCCTTGATATAAGATGTAAATTATTCCTACAAAAACGCACATGTTTATGATGAGCAGAAAAAAGAAAGATTTTATCAATATAAAGACCTGCCCCATTTCTTTGTAAAGAAAAGTGTTGTATGATCCTAATTTGCATATTTCACCCTGATAGGCTCTTATATTTTATGATACAATAACATATAATACAATATCATGAAATATTAACACCGAGTCAAATCAGTGACATTTCCACCTTTTGCCCGAGCTGAGCACTAAATTACTTCTCTTGAAAGAATTTAATTTAGATCAGAAAACTAGTATGTTTTATACTTTTTTTTTTTGGAAATTATCCCCAAGTTTTATTTGTGATTAGAAATTACATTGATTATTTTTAATGCTTATACTATATAGTTTACATCTTTTAGAATTCTTTCTCATCCCCTTTTAAACATGATTACTCAAACAGAATAATAAAACAAAGAAATTCAGTTTCAGAGGGGGAAAAGAAGAAGAAGAAGAAGAAGAAAAAGAAGAAGAAGAAGAAGAAGAAGAAGAAGAAGAAGAAGAAAAAGAAGAAAAAGAAGAAGAAGAAGAAGAGGAAGAGGAAGAGGAAGAAATCAGTAGAAAGATCAAAATGTGGAAAAGGAAAAGGGGGAAAACCATGTAGAGTATACACATGCATAGATATATGCACACACATACATCATTATCCATCACATGTACACATATAAATAACATGCATATGGTCCTATTTGTTACGTCACGCTCTAGATGTCATGTTCTGGGGATGTAGAGGTGCCTCACCTCCCCGATCAGGTATTTGAGACTGCCCCACGGAATCGCAGTGTCACCTTGAGTGTGAGCTTTGGTCAAGTAGGTATTCAGGATCTCCAGACAAACCTGAGACACACACACACACATCTATGTTACTATCTTGTGAGGACTTTCCATTGCCATAATTATGCAGCAAATAAATGCTATATCTGCACCTAAAACCTAACCCTAACCTTAAACTCAGTAATGAAAAAGAAACTTTTTTGGGCCCTTTAATCTTTTGGATTTTTGTTTTTAAAAATTCCTTGTTAGGACCATCCAAATGTTCTCACAAGGCTGAAACTGTCAGACCTTACTATCGTTGTGAGGACATTTGGTTCTCATAAGGGTATAAAAAATGAACACACACACACACACACACACACACACACACACACACACACACCATATAAATGAATGTGCATGAGGTCCTTAAAATAAAATGAATAAAACCACAGTGTTATCCCTGCTTTAATTATATCATATATATTAAATATATATATAAATATCTTTTCACTTTTAATTGTTAATTAAAACAATTCACCTAGCTTTTCACTGCATTTTAATTATCTGACTTAATTATGAAGTTATTTGACTTATTTATATTGAATAAATATTACATATAATTATTAAAAAATAATGTCCATAATAACAATTACTATTTAACTTAATTTGATATTTGTAAATTTTGACACATTTTTTAAAAGATCTAATATATCATTATGTTCTTCTTTCTGTCACTGCTGTGATTTACTGCTTTCTACTTATTCAGCTATTTTTTTTTAATATTGTTTCTTATCATTATTGTTACATTACATTATTGTCATACGCTCTTATCCAGAGCGACTTACATTTATTTTATTTATACAACTGAGCAATTACAGGTTAAGGGCCTTGCTCA
>JAQMCW010000014.1:15495900-15508064 GCA_030068335.1 Chrysichthys cranchii | reverse complement strand
GTTATTTCAGTGACCATTGTGGGTTTTTCTTTCTTTAACGGAAGGGTACCAACAATTTTGTCCACGTCTGTACCTAATGGTTGTTATCTAATTAGCTATTAAATAATAATGTTAAAGTTTAGACAAGATGAAATTTCTGAAACATACACGTGGCTAAGTAATATCACTGAAGGATGTCTGACATTATTAGGACTAATTTGTATAGAATAACTGATCTTTATGGTTAAGGCTATTGACTAGTCAGTCCAAAAAATTTCTATCATTTTAGCATGTCCACTTGCATGAATAAAACCCTCGTTGTTGTACTGTTTACAGGAAAATAATCGACTCTATCACAAAGTTGATTAGATTCCTACAAACAACAAAAAAAGTGTTTTATTCTCCTTATAGCGCAAAACTTTGCTAACGATTATGACATATTTATTATAAGCAGTCTTTTCCTCACCAGTCTCTATTTTTTTTCTCTGTCTCTATGAACTCCTCTGTCCTGAAGCTCTGACTGTTACAATGCGCTGACACGGGAGACTCCTTCCATAAAGTTTAACATTTACAGAAAACTTCACCGTGTCAATTTTTTAAAATCCTTTAAAATTACATGGAGCGTTTGAAGTAGGAGTCACTGTGAACAAGCACATTAATATAAACCGATCAACAGCTAACATCAGGGCTAACAGAGCTGCTGTTATATAAATGTAATCAACACCTTCTGACCAATCATAAGCCTGAATTGAACAGCGCTGTCGGATAATAGGAGATGCTAGGCACTGTATGGTGTGTGATAACTGACGTCTGATTCTGGTTGTTTTTTAAAGGTTTGCTGCTTGAACCTACAACAGAACCAGTGGACCAGCATGAAGAGGGACAGCAAGTGCATGATGTGATGCTACTGTTTCAGAAAGCGTTGGTGTACAGAGTGACTCACAAGGGCTTTGTCGGTTTCGTTGATGAGCCTGTCGTGAAACACTCTCAGGCACTCGTTCCTCCAGACCCGCACAAACTGCATGACCGTCAGAAACCTGCAACGAGTCAGGATAAAAAACAATGAAATAAATTACAAAATGATTCGGTTCCGTCTGATCAGGGGCTATGAGGAGTGTACTAACCTCTCTGCGTTGGTCAGGGTCAGGCCGTTATACACCCTGGACAGGTCTCTAAGGTTGAAGATGTAGTGGAACTTCGAAGGAGTTGGTGGCAGGTCTTTAATGATGGATTTATACAGCTCGAGTGTGCAGGAGGTCAGCGTGTCACAGATTTTCTGAATACCTTCGTCAAATGGCTTTAAAAAACAACACAGGTTGTTAGCTAAATTGTGGAAACAGGACACTTATAAATATCATGCCTGATTTATGTGTCAACACTTTCCTGAGACGTGAATTGTTTCTTATTATCCCACAGAGCTACTGAATTCTGGATTCTGATTGGTCACAAGGTGGGGACTAATTTTTTATAATAAACAAATTTTAAAATAAAAAATAAGCAAATTTTAAAAATGTGTGTTTAAATATCGTGATGAAGTTTCTCAAATGAGGAAATGGGTTTATTTAACATTTCTGGAAGAAGTCTCCAGTGTCAGCACTATGTCTCAGTCAGAGGTAAAGCTGTAACTTTAAGTAAGTTTTAACTCTAATTTATAATAAATGTAAAACATCTAATTGCTGTGGAATAAGTGAAATAAAGACTTTAGGACACGCAAGAGTGGTTTTATGCATCAGAATTGGATTCATTTTATAAACTGTCTGCAGTATGAAGAAGTTCCACAGTGGTGGCTAAATGCTACGTGCATGCAAGCTAACATCTCATATTTTACATGTAGCCCATGACTTTGTTTACCAAGTTGCTGTTTTTTGCTGTTGTACTAATGTCTCTCTCACCTTGGTGTGGCCTTTCAAAATGGAAGCGTATATAAGATGCAATGATTCCTCTTCAGGAAACGGGATGTTGAACACGCTGAAGAGGGAGATGAAGCGAGGGTCCACCTCGTTACGGCCTCCTCCTGCTTTCCCCATGGCTGCGATGAAACCCAGGTCCTTCAGCATCTTGTAGTTGAGTTCTTTTCCCCGGTCGTACATCCCACCCCTGTCCAAGAGCAGCTTCAGCAGGGCTATGGGCTGCTGCGTGCCGTAATCATCCACCTACAAGCAAGAAAGAGGGGAAAAAATAAGACAAACAGGTATTAGATTTCATCATCATCATTTTTACCCACGCTAAAGGAATTGATAATACAGTTACTGTTTTGGCTTTGAATGCTTCTTTATAAGGCTACTGTAGCTAACACACCTCAGCAAGCTTCTTTTCTGCAAATCACAAATCTTTTCTTTACCTGCTTCAGACAATACTGTTAAGCTTTTTAGCTTGAAATATTCAGAGGCGGAGTCTAGAGTTGGTGAAAAGATATCAAAAGATAAGCTAAAACCTATCTCTCCAAAATATCACGGCTACATGTACAATGAAGTTCGGTTCATGTTTAAAGATGAAAAGATGACAGCATTTATATTAACAGAGCAACTACGTTGTGTTTGTGTACCCTGTAGTACACCTGGGTGTTTTTTTCTTCTATACCAAGCAATTATGGACATACGCGTGGCATGTTGAGGTCGTCCATAAACACCAGCAGTCTCTTTCCCATGGGAGGGCCGTAGGTGTCCTTGGTCCTCTTCTCAACACTGGCCTCAAGGTTCCTCTGTAGATCCATGGATGTGGTTCTCGAAGAGAAATTGATAGTCAGAACCATCTGGAATACAAACAAACAAACAAATAAATAATAAACAAATGTAATGGTGTTAGACATTTAAGGAATACAGCGTGATGGAAACTGTGTGCATGACTCACGTTCGTGTCGGGGTTCAGGCTGTTGAGGAATTTCTGCGTGGTGGCTGTTTTCGAGGTTCCAGACTCTCCCACCAGCATCACTGGCCTCTTCACCTTCACCATCTGCTCCAACAGCCAGGTGGTGCGAGTGGTGTCGACGGTGGGCACTGACCGAGATGAACGCAGGGCGGTACAGAAAACCATAACAAATTATCTTTCTAAGTTATCTTTAGAACGAAATTAGTGGGAGTATATACACTAACTGTCCACTTTAATAGGAACACATGTACATTATCTAATCAGCCAATCAGGTAACAGAAGCACATATCAAACACCAGCCTGGAGAAAAAGTCTGATGTCTGTGACTTTAACTGTGGTATGGATGTTGGTATCAGACGGGCTGCTTAGAGTATTTCAGAAACTGTTGATCTCCTGGGATTTTCACACACCAAACAGCCTCTTGAGTTAACACAGAATGGTGTGGAAAACAAAAAACACTGAGTGAGCAACAGTTCTCTGTTGATAACAGGAGTCAGAGGAAAGTGACCAGATTGGTTCAAGCTGCCAGGAAGTCTATAGTAACTCATATGATCACTCTTTACAACTGTGATGAGTAGAAAAGCGTCCGAACACACACAAAACATCAAACCTTGACGTGGATGAGCTACAACAACGGGAAACCACATCAGGTTCCACTCCTGTCAGACAAGAACAGGAATCTGAAGCTATCATGGGTAGAGGTTCACCCAAACTGGACAGTTGAAGTATATAAATAAATCACCTGGTCTTTTTCTAGTTTTCAACTGCCTCTCAAGACACAACATTTCTCAGTAACAACACTTGTACATAAACCTTTGACAAAAAATAAGAATAGGACGTTATGAATTAACACCCAAATTTCTTATATACACTACAAGCTCAATCTTCAACCTTCAGGCCACGGCTCTTGAGGAGCAAAGTGATGGAGTTACAAGTGTTTTTTGTCTTCACAAAGAAAATTCAAGTGTTTTTTTTTTTGCCCGATGCTAAACTAGTAGCCAAATGCTTGCCTTAGTTCTTTGTGACATTAGCACTCTAGAGCAATGTTTCCCAAACTAAGGGTTGCGACCCAAATTGGGTCACCAGTCTTTATGTATTGCGTCACCATTTGGCAGGTTTGATGTATTATGTGTAAATGTTATAGATGTTATGAGTATTCCTGATGTATTTTTGTAAGTTTGGGTCCCTCTGTGACACCAAATTTCTCTTTTGGGTCTCGAACTGAAAAAGTTTGGGAACCTCTGCTCTACAGCAAGTGCAAAGTCATCTGATTGTTGCCAAATTATCACTTACAGCAAAAACAGAATGGCAAGAGAAGCAGAAAGAAGTGAAATGCAAAATAACATCAATTAACTCTTAAAAGCACAATTATAACATTACCAAGAATGTCGATGAATTTCATGTCAGGGTTGTGGATGTATTTGGGGACCAGCGAGCTCCAGGGAGTCCATTTCTTTGTGCTCGCATCGAAATGGAAGTCATAAAGAGTCGGCAGGAAACCTGAAACAATAATACATATCTGTAATATCTCTTCTATACAAACCGATGGAACGTCCTGATTAATCAGCTTTCTGGTGCACAACAGGGTTTGCATAACTTTTTTATCTAATTGTAGTTTTCTGTTTTTTTTCTTTCTCATTTACAAAAGAGCCCTCATTTTATTTCTTCTTTACAGGCCTACACCAAGTCTAGAGCTGGAAAGAATTATACGCAATAAAAAACAAGGTCACAAGAACAAAAACTAAAGAAAAGTAAATTGTTACAATTTCCCAAATTACATGGTAGCTCTCCAGGACCAGCGAGCGTCTTCTCATCATGGACAGAGGTGAGACAGGACAGCCTCTTAATAAAGTCATCAAACTTTTTCCGCCCGTTATCTAGCAGCGTTGCTCCGAGCGAGCAGTACAGAGCCTCGATGAAGAAGCTCTCCAGTTCATCCAAGGAGAACTCTGTAGGTTCCAGCAGAGCGTCCAACATCATCGACAACTGCACCACCTACAGAGCAGAAGACCATCAAGATAGAGTGATAATCACCTAGAGACGGAGTTTGTACTGTTTCAAGCTGTGTAGACAGAAATTAAACATTCCCTTTACCCTAAAAGTACATAATCAGCTCACCATGTTAAGATCGGTCTGTGGGACGATCGTCTTCAGCTTCTCTCCTTGTTTTCCGTCTACAATTCCCTCCACTATCATGTCTACAGTGCTGGGGACGTATTTCTCAAACAATCTGTTCAGATCTTCTTGCTCCTGTGACCAAAATTCGAATTAATATCTTGGAACACAACACACGAAAAGATAGTTCCTGCACTGTAGGTCCATCTCTTACTCTCGCTGGCCTGTCCATCACCCATTTCTCCCAGTAGGGGGCATAGCGGAGATTTTTAGGGTCCACAAATACCATTCCACAGCGAGACACGGTGGCTGGGGAAGCATACTGCAGATCTCCAACCTGAGAGCAAACACCTGGGTGAAATCTCATCTTGCTGACCGAGACATGCCGTTATTCAAACACACTGTAAAAAATCTCAGGATTGTGTAACATGTAGCATGACAAAGTGCGTTGGATTCGTTATACATCAACACGAGGAACCTAATTAAACACAGACATGCTAGTTATTCTACGGTCCTGCTGTCACATGATACAGTTTTAAGAGGCTACAAACAAAACAAAAGGAACAACACAAACAAGACTTATCAGTGTGAGCTGTTAGTTGTCGTGGTCTGTTGTAGTAGCACCATCTATAGGGACATTTTGGTGCAGATTTTCTTCTATACTACTATGTAATCCTTTATAGCTATTTGAGTTACCAAAACAGATTAAAATGAAATTGCGTTGTTGCGTTTTCAGTACCTCAAACAAAATCGCAGCTGGAATGCGCCCAGAGCGAATAGATAGACGGCAACGTGCAGCGTTTAGTTTGACGCTTACGTTACGCAGCCGTCTAAAATCCAGGATTAATCTGTAAAGCAGATTATCTGAGTGTCATCACCTCAAACAGGAGAGCGCAGTGACTCTGCAGGCGGATCCTCTCTCCGTTAGCGAGCGTCAGCAGTTTGTTATCATCCATCACTGAGTTCATGTTCTCCACCCACAGAGCGTCTACGTCCCCATCAAACAGGATATACCTGTGGGGTACAACACGTTTGTGTTATTAGTGTTATAGGTCTGACTGTGATCATACACATTTACATGGGATGAGGATGGAGTTCACTTAATATCACACGTTCAGTCATCAACGACCACATCAATAGTTGGACTACATAGCCAAAAGTTTGTGCACCCCATGACCATCACACTCATATGTGCTTGTTGAACATCTCACTCCAGGTTTCTTCCCCCTGTGTTTGCTGTTCTAATGAGCTCCACTCTTCTGGGAAGGATTCCCACTAGATGTTGGAGCGTGTCTGAGGAGATTTGTGTTCCTTTAGCTACAAGAGTGTTAGTGAGGTCGGGCCCTGATGGTGGGATGTTGAGGAGGCTCCAGGTCCAGTTCATCCCAAAGGTGTTCAGTGGGGTTGAGCTCAGGACTCTGTGCAGGACACTCCATAACCTTCTTCCACTTCAACTTTAATCTTAATACCCCGTGTCTTCATGGAGCTGGCTTTGTGCATAGGTTCATCGTCATGCTGGGACAGATTTGGGCCTCTTAGTTGCAGTAAAGGGAAACTATAATGCTACAGCACACAAAACGTTCTATACAAATTGTGTGCTTTCAACTTTACGGCAGTTTGGGGACAAACTATATAAGAGTGTGTGAGGGGAAAGTTACAGACATTCGGAGTCAGGTTACAAACACCCTTTAGATTCAGAATACTAAGATCACCTGTGTGCTGTTCATGCCTCTGAGGTTGCCAGATTGTTAATTTAATAGAAAGAATGCGAGACAAGGTTTTTCAGTAGCGTCTAAACACAAAACTTTGCCTGCATAAACCTCCCAAAAAAACAGGGATAGAAGGTGAGGACTGAAAAAAGAAAATGTTTTTTTTATGTTGCTGTCAAAGTGTCAAATATGAAGTAACATAAAACAAAACACAGTATAAAAAAAAGAAAATAAATAAAACAGTCTAACACAATGTATATATCTAAAACTCCTTTCGCGTTTGAAACGGAAATGCCATATGACCACAGAACATATTATATGTGCGTATGACAGGAAACAGCGTCACTAGCGCTTACATTCTTAATCTTAATAATCTTTATCTTAATCTTATCTTAATAAATATATAAAACTAGGTAACGAAAAGAAAAAAGAAAAACAATCGCGCTGATTGGCTGACATGGAGAAAGACTCGATTCTGATTGGTGCATGCATTTGCACTCAGCATTTGTATGAACTCTGTCAGGTTTGGTTGAGAGGTCGATCCTGAGCGCCGCATTCGTTTAAATATCAACGGCGAATGTAAACAAAGCCTCTTTCTAAGACTTTTTAATACATTTATTGGAGATGGCGACCGACGTAACCACGAAAACACTGTCTCCTATAAATTTATAAAAAGTCTTTTCATAGAAAGAGGTTTCTCTTCTATGAACACTTTCCTTCAATTTGGGATTCAAATTCTTTTATCAAAATGTTTAACTGTTTAATCATTTAGATTTTACGATGTGCTTCTTGTATATTACTTCATATTCGCATATGATAATAATGTTAATAATGTTGTTTATGTTGATTTCTATGTTATTATAATTTGCTCTTTATTTGTTGAAAAATACAATTGGTAATTAACAAACTTATTTTATAAATGCTGCCTTTTATTTTTTTCCCATGCACTCAGTGAACGAAGCTCGTATTTGAATAAGAACGTGCAGACTGAAATAAATCTAGTAACTCGTCAATACACCGCTGCATGATTAGTCCTAGGTGTAATTATCACCTTATTATTATTAATCATTGCAAATTTGATTTAATTTAACATCATAGTTTTCACCTTCATCCCTCTTTGATATAATCAGCTTATAAAACTGCTTATGCACTTGCATCTGCGTTAATTAGCAATTTTCAGAGTTCGCGCTCGCAGATGAACGTTATCAACGCTGACTGCTACCTTCTCTCATTTTTGTCTGTCGGTCTGTTGATGTCTCGGAAGATGTTGGACAGAATCCCATCGGTCCAGTCTCGAGTGTCCGGATCCAAGATGCCGTAGAGCTCGATCACACTCATAGCTTTGGGGTTCAGTGCAAACAGTTTGGTCAATAGTCCCAGCCTGCATGACACACGATACACAATACGTATAGTTTAGACATTAGACGCTAAATGTTAAAGTGTCCGCAGTGACATTTGAGAGACAGTGACCTAGTCTGGGCTTGGCACAGAGTATTAATAACCACAGATTTGCCCCCTCCTGTGGGTCCCACCACCATGGTAGTGTGTCTGGTCATCATGGTCTCATACATCTGGACCACCTTATCCACCTGCAGCCAGAACGAATAAAGAACAATAAACTTATTAGTGGTTTAGATCGGGGAATTATTTTGTAGTATATAGCAATGGCTTTACTTCTTCACCAAGCACTTGAATTAGCATTTGTTTAATCAATTTAAAAAGATCCATTGTTTTCTTGTTTGGTGTATTAATCTCCCCAACCGAGTTTTAGTTCAATGGTACTCCTGATCTGCTGTTTTTGGTACAGACTGACTAGCACTTCAGTAAGTGCATATGCTAAATTCTCCAAATGTAAATGCAAATGTAATTGCTGGGTGATAAAAATATTGCGATGTCCAAATATTGTGATGCCGATATCAGTGTCTCGATATTGTAATATTGTGACGTTGATATCAATATAGCAACATGGCTCATGGATATTGCCAGGTGTTGGTGGTGTCTTAACAAATCCTCAACAATCCTAAATATCCCCCACACCACAGCACTGTTGAATTCTGGATTCTGATTGGTCATTAGGTGTTGATTCATTTTCTTCTTGATATGTCCTGATATGTTATCGTTTCAGGCTACCTTTTCGCATAAATGAATATCCAATGAGTTCTAATTTTATTTATTCATACAAAATCATCCAGAAGATTCTCCTGGGAGATAAATGTAAGTTAATCTACATGAAGGCACCTGATTGGGCAGCAGAACGTATTTATTCTCCTGCAGGACGGTCTCTACAGCATCGTTAAAGTTGGGATAGCGCACACGTGGACAGTCCAGTCCGGGGAACAGGTCTGAGATCAGTCCTAGGAACAGCGGGACATCCTCGAAAACAAATTTTGGGAGGTTCATGTCCCTCAGAGCTCGCATCAGCACCACATCCTGACAGAGCAAGACAGAGAGAGAGAGAGAGAGAGAGAGAGAGAGAGAGAGACCAGAAACAAACACACAAGTTTAAATACACATCATTTAGTTTGGTTACAATTCAGCACAAAATGTCCACGCTACATGTTTGCTAAACGTCTCAGCAGGTCAGGGGGCACTTTGGTATTAGTTTTAAAGGAAGTGAGATGTTCCGTTAAGTGCTCATCACCTCGCTGAGCTCAGGAGATCCTCTCTTCAGCTCTCCTGCCATGACTAATACAGATTTCAGAGCTCGCAGCCCGAAATCATAGTGAGACTGTTTGGAGAGCTGCTCTCGGGCAAGTTTATACAGCACCGTCATCTTCTTTGCCAGCACCTGCAACATGGAAATCACAATTAATCAGAATAAGCAGAAGGACATTTCCATTCACTTGGGTATTCTGATAATACTAAAACACATGCAATGATTAGTTTCGCTTCTGCTCAGTTACTACAGTTGAATTCATTTAGAAGATTTGAAGAAATTTATGTTTGAACCCTCAAAAAAAAAATCTTGTGTAAGAGTTTAAGAGTATGAATCAGTAATAAAAGTGACAGTAATAAATGCAATAGAAACACTCTGTGAAAACCATTAAAAAAAATAAATTCTACAGGTGTTTTATTTGGAAGGTTGCTAACAGAGCACAATGTTTCCTTTGAATTATTACTCAAAGTCTGTTAGACCTTCCACATTAACAGAATTTAGGAAGGAGTCTCCAGTGTCAGCAGTTTGCACAAGTCAGCGGTAAATTTGGAAGAGTTGAGGCTTTGCAGTTTGTGGAATATCCTTTTATAGCTGCTATAATGTAAGGGAGAACAGGAACCAACATGGTTCAGGGAGCATTACATGTAACAATAAATGGATAAAAAGTATGATGTGTCGATCTTTAATAAACAGAAAGTCGTAATCATTAGAAAAATGCTGTGTTCTACGAGGTATAATGCACTTTGAGGGCTGCTGTGATGGGAGAATGATCAACTTTAGTGTGGTAACTCTAAATTCATCACATCACTTGTTATTTTTTGACACCAGCACCCCACATGAGTAATATATTAGAATTTGAGATGTTCACCTTGGCCATGAGGAAACCCTCTGAGAACAGCATGATCTCACAGATCTGCTGGAGGTCAGGGACGATAACTACCACGGGCCGAAACAGAGCCTTCACAGACTCGGGCAGCTCTGTGCGCCCGGCGTAGCCTGGGTTCATGGTGATGAAAATCCCCATTCGAGAGTCCAGACTGATCTCCTGACCTTCAAACTATCAGCAAGTCAAGATCATAAATGTCCACAGGATAAAAAACTTCTGGCATGAAAAGAAGGCATTCAAATTACAAGATGAGGGGAAAATGATGCAACTCACGTGGAACTTCTTGAGCTGCAGGATGAGAGCGTTGCGAATTGTGTGGATCTGGGAGGAGATGACGGACAGCACGGAGGCGTCGATGCGGTTGAACTCGTCGAAGCAGCCCCAGGCTCCGCACTGAGCCAAGCCAGAGAAAATCTTCCCAACCGCCTAAGAAAGTAGAAGAAAACATCCAGCGCATCATCATATGTCATTAAATCTAGAATGAACAAAAATATCATTAGATATGGCTCAATAAAAGTATAAGCAATGCTTGGGTAACTGGAGAGACATTAGAGCATGATATGTACTGACACATATAGCATGTATATCACTGCTATTTGTAATAACATTAGAATAACATTAGAACTTAAAGAGAAACTCTGTGTTTTGTAAAATGCTGTAAAATGTTAGAAGTCCAAGACTTACCATGTAGTCCATTCCCTCACCACAGTTAGTGACCACACAGAGCAGACCCAAAGCCTTGGCCAGGTCTTTAGTGGACTCTGTTTTTCCTGTACCTGCAGGTCCGGCTGGTGCTCCACCCAGGAACATGGACAGGGCCTACAGACGGTGTTACACATTAGCCTTACATCATCTATATTTCTATAGAATCTGTTATATAAATGGAGTGCAATAATATTTATTAGTCCATTTATTTATGCATCATAGTTGCATGTCAATCATCAAGACACACTGTCATTTCTTAATCATCACGTTAATATTGCCATTTCTGTAATTAATTGATGACAAAAACTACTAAGATTATAATCAATAATCATAAGAGGAGCAAAGGTGAAAAAATCTGATTAATAAATGCTTATGAAGTAGAACATTTAAAGTGTTTGTGAAACATTTCATGATGTTACCCATGTGAAATATTAATATCCAGCACTTGATTATCAGGTCACTTTTTATAGTGATCAAATTATGCATAGATTATGATATGAATGATAAATGATGGGTGACAGCATGATCAATTGTTTTGAATATCAAATCAAATGATTTAGCACTTGTTATTTAAATTTTATTTGAATGTATGTGTTCTTCTTGTATTTGTAAATTTCACTCCTAACAGAAGCACTGCTTGAACATGAAACTCCATAAATGGTTTTTGACAGGAAAAGTGTTGAAGATTCTTCAAAATTAGGACTTACTAAACACTTAAGATTAATGTTTGTCCATAATGCATGAGACGCCATTAAAATGGAACAGAACAACAACAAGTAGCTATTCTGTAATAACTTATGTTCTAGGCTGCTTCAGTCTTTAACATTTGTTAACTATTTATTTATTGCTAAATTAAAATACAAAATTTATGTGTATGTATCTGTGTGTGTGTGTGTGGATGTGTGTGTTTGAGAGAGAGAGTGTGAGTCTGTGTACCTGTGTGTGTGTGTGTGTGTGAGTAAATTTAACCTCATACATATATGTACCTGTGAGAGTGTGTGTGCGTGTGTACGTGTACGTGTGTGTGTGTGTGAGTGAGTGTGTGCGTGTGTATGTGTATGAGTGGGAGTGTGTGTGTGTGTCTGGATGCGTGTGTGTGTGAGTGTGTGCATATGTGTATGAGTGGGAGTGTGTGTGTGTGTGTGTGCGTGTGTATGTGTATGAGTGGAAGTGTGTGTGAGTGTGTGCGTGTGTATGTGTATGAGTCTGAGTGTGTGTGTGTATGAGTGGAAGTCTGTGAGTGTAT
>JAQMCW010000014.1:15315709-15326989 GCA_030068335.1 Chrysichthys cranchii | reverse complement strand
ATTCGGGTCGCGAACAAATCGGGTCACAAACAGAGTCTCGGGACGGATTCAGGTCGTGAGTCGAGGGTCCACTGTATTGTTCATATTTTACTCCAGTTTAATTCATGAATAGTCGGGGGTACGAAATGTGAACCGTGATATAGCGGGTAGATTACTGTACTGCATTCATATCATCGGGGGAAAAATTCCAAGTAGGAATTACCAGATGGAATTTCGGAACCTTTCTGAAAGCCTTAACTTCGCAAAGTGAAACTGGAGCCACGCATTCAAGGACATCAAGTTTTTTTTTTAGTTTCTAATTCGGTTTATATTGAACTAGAAATTCTGATTGAATTCCGCTGCTGCTTTAGTTGTATTACAGGAAAAAATGCTTTTGTTTATAGCCCACGGTTTACAGCCGCTGCTTTTATTTAGCACATGAAACACCAACACATGAAGGTGTGAATATTTCAGTTGGTATGGTATTAAACTGCTGTCTTTTTTTCCCTCAAACACTGTCGGCATGCCTTTTACACGCAGTTCTATGGAACGTTCTCGCCTTTTACAAACGAATTTTCTTTCTTTGCCCACAGAGCAGCGCTCAAAGTTGGAAACACCTTACACTTGTCAAAAAGGCTTCAGAGTGACATTCAAACATTTGAAGTCCTTCGTTCCTAGCGCTGTTCAGCTGAGTGAAAAGCGAGAAAAACCAACACGAAGGACAAAGAATGAAACCTGAGGAGGTTTGTGGCATGCCAAATGGAAAATCCTGCGTTTCATTAGCAATATTACAAAGATAAACAGCAGTATGTGTATTTTTTAGGATGTTCAACAGTATGTGAAGTTCATTACTGATAAGAATAGTGCTCAGTGATCTACAGAACAATGACTGTAACCCTAAGTTAGCGTATAAGCCCATTTTTATCTGTAAAATCTCCCACATTTACAACTTTACCTGTACTTTAACTGCTCCTACAGCGAAGACCAGCAAACTCACCAACTTTTACATCACACCAAGCTTTATTTTATCTGCATTCCTGGGGATGATATCTAGCACAGCATGCTAGGCTAGTTAGCCACTGAGAGCTCGCATGAGCCACTTTTTTTTCGTAATTTATTCTTCGTAAAAAGAAGAGAAAAAAAAGTCACAAATTAAAAGTGTGTGTGCTTTACAGAAAGTAATTCTCATGGTTTTGACGGTTTTATAAACCTGAGGTTTGTATTGTTAAAGCTGCAGTTATGTGTGTGTGTGGGTGTGTGTTTGTGTGTGTGTGTGTTTTCCCCCAAAGCTATTTGGCAACTACCCCTTTAATAAACACCTTTCTCACACGATGTTTTTAGTATCCCAGCAGCCCTGAAGGTGTCATGTGACCACCTTAATTTAACTCCATCTCTGACAGCTCAGAAGAGTTGAGTGCCATAAAACCCTCCTCATCTTCCTCCTCCTCCTCTTCCTCCTCAGTCTTTAGCGCTGTTTCACAGCTTTACGGCTCGGTAGCCGGACCTCGTTGGACCGAGGCGTCGTGGCTGACACCTTCCTTTTAAGACCTCCTGTAATCCTGTCATCGTGGTGCGAACCCTGCCATGAGGCTGCGAGGGTTGGGGTGTTGGGGGAGAGGGTGTAGTTGCCTGTAGGTGGCTTCACACGTCTTGTCCCAGAGGACGGATACAGACTTTTACAGGTCTGTAAAAATTCCCTGCCTCCTGCTCAGGAGTGGTGAGGGTGTGAGTCAGAGCTGAGTCATTCTCAGGATGCTTTTCTGAGAAGTCCGTGTTAACACTTCGGCATGGATCGGGGGGGCCGCAAGTCACGTGAAAGTGGGTGGAGTTGCTCTGGAGTGTATTGGCTGGTGACTAGCCTTGGAATAGGTGAAGAACCATATTTGGTAACTTAATCAGATAACATGACCCCCCCCCCCCCCCCAATACCTCCATGAGGTCGTAGCATCACATGGATTTCACCCATCCTAAATAAATGTTCCTTTGTATTATAATTATATATTATATTATATTATATTGTAATATATTAGGATATGTATATATTGAGTTATTGTATATTAGAGTTATGGTAATATTCCTAAAATGAAAGCCATTGTAATATTTTGTAATTGTAATATATTGTATTATTTAATATTAGTATCTTAACCTGCTGATAATTTACTTTCTTTCTTTCTTCTTGTCCTGGAGCAACTGTGACCACACAATTTCCTCAAGGATTAATAAAGTATTCTGATTCTGATTCTTTAAGTTTACATGTGTTTTTCTTTTTTCTATGTATATGTATAGATTTTTTATATGTGTATATATATATATATATAAACACAGAGATGCTCCTCTAGTTACAATGGCTCGACTTACGATTTTTTGTATTTACGTTACTATGATGATTTTGATACGTTAAAAATTTTAAAACATTTAGACAATATTTAAAATTTGCGGGCAGTGTAACAGTGTATGATGTATGATACGTTTGGACATTGCCCAGATGTACATATCACTCGCCTTACGTGGTGCCTCACTCTCACACGGAGGTACCTTGTGTATCGGTGTACTGTATGATGCATTACTGAGTGTTTTTTGGGTGCTTCAAGAGCTACTTTTAATTCAAATACCCCAAAATGTCTCCGACAGGAATAGACTCCTGGGTAGGCTAGGCTAAGCAAGGCTAAGATAGACTGAGCAGTGGTTTGACATACGATATTTTCCACTTACGATGTGGATATCGGACCGCATCTGTGTCATAACCTGAGGACTACCTGTTTATTTATACACACACACACACACACACACACATATATATGTTCCTTTTTGGGGAAATTTGACCCTACACTGGCCATATATGGTAACCCTATTGATCTTGATTTTCAACATAAAATTTTTTTATTTTTATTTTTTGGTTTTTGTAATATATATTCTTGTAATGTCTTCCAATAACACTGGGGTTGAAAATGTGAAAGTATTTCCAGTTAGTGCCCTATAAAGGGTTAGCTACCCATGGTATCTTTCTAGGGCACTTGTTAGGATGTAAAACATTATTATAATATTAATAAAGAAAGGAAATGAGAAATGATTCCTCTGCTGCCAACAAATCTAGTCCTTGTTACACCTAACGCATACGGCTGAAATATAATGAAACTATAAGGAAAACAGGAAATGGGGAAAATGCTGTCTCAGGAGGGGTCTAAGGCGCCTCAGACCTGGTCTGAGATGCCCCCGAACTGCCCCCAGTTGAAGGCACCATCGCTGTATCCTCGAGGCTGCTTGTTACCCATGAATCTGTGCAGCAGCTCCCTCAATCAAAGCAAAAACTAGAGAAAAAGAAAATGAATTTGCACACAAAGAAAAGTTACAAAGAAATAAACATTGTAATGTCTTATAAAACCGTGAATGTAACCAAATAAATGGTCTTGAAATGATTTGTGAGGCATCTGTTAGCCGACTAGCTAACGTTATGGTTTAATGAACTGCATTCTGACGTCACATGCTGCCATAAATGCTACCTTAAAAGGTGCTTTGGAACAGATGTTTTTCAAAGACGTCTTCAGTCAAAAGTCCTGCGTTATGAGACAGCTGTTGAGCTGAGCTTACAGCTGTGAGGCAACAACAAGGAGGCAAATCTCTGTTTGGAATGTATGAATGTACTCGTTCTGATACGTTACTGTTTCTGTAGTAACGGCTCATTCACACGGATTCATACAGCTGATGTACATAATGCAAACGTGTGTAATTGTTGCTCTGGTGAAGATTTTTGTATGTAACATGTACGGAAGGAGTCTCCAGCTGTGACTGTAACGTTTTCTGAAATCTATAGGACAGAGGAGTTTAGGGGTTTTAAGTCTGCACTTATTTATTTATTTAGTTTTCTGAACTTCAAGAGAGAGGATAAAGAGAGGCCGGTGAGCGAACGACTGCTTCTAGGTTTCTAGGTGCTGTAAGTGAAGGAAGAAGAGGTGAGGCAGAATTACGTGTAAGTATAAATGGATATGAGTGTATGTGACGTGATGTAAAAGATTGAAATCGTCAGTGTACACAGTGCTGTGGTGTGGTGTTAGGGCAATAAAACACATAGACGTGCTGCTAACAGGAACTCTGCTTCATCACGCCATGAAGTAGGGGATTATTTTATTATAAGAGCACCGCATGCCGTGTTTTATTCCTTCCTTGAACCATGTTTTGCTAACTGCAGATACTGACGTGCTATTTGTTTTTCACGTGGCATAATTAATGATTTTGAAACTTCCTTTTTGTTTTGCCTATGAATTGCCAATTGTGAGTATTCATGCCTTATTTTGGAGTTTTATCTTGTTTTCCATCTTGTTTTCTCATGTTTTTGGTTTATCTCATGTTGTGAGTTATTATTTACAGCCTGGAACGCTAAAGCCGAGCAGGTGAATGTTAGCGGCAGAGGCAGCTAGGCTTTGACGGGATTAGAAATGACAACCTTCCGCTCATTTCACCAGATCCTTCACCACTGAGCATTCACTATTCAACTTGATTTTGAGTTTGAGAAAGTAAAAAAAAAAGAACAACATATTAACTTTGGCATACACCCCAATGCCAAGCAACTTGCATTTATCTCATTCACACAATTGAGCAGTTGAGCGCCTTGCTCAAGGACCCAGCATTGGCAGTTCTGGGATTTGAACTCACAACCTTCCTGATCAGTAGTCTAACAGCTTAACCCCTGAGCTAACACTGCAACACCCAACCAACCAACCAACCAACCATATGCCCATGTTTTTCCCATCGCTAGTGAAGATCTTCCTGTTTTTCTGCCATTAGTGATCTTGGATTTGGATTAATTACCACACTTAACGCAAAGCCATCTCACTGTGCGGCACGTCTGGGCTAGAGAGGAGTAAAACCAAGAGAGGAAAGAAAAGAAAATGAAAAAAGTGTCTGGTGCTTTTGTTCTGCCGGTGCCAATCCACGGTGTGTTTGTGTAAGACTGGGGTGCGCTTACAGACATTATCTTGTCTTAAGAACGCTATCATCTGGTAGGATCTGAAGTACTCTGTCTGAGCGCTTCTCCAGACGGTCTTCACACATCTCTGTGTACACACACACACACACACACACACACACACACACACACACACACACAGCTAAAATCAGCCCCGTCTCGGTCACTGCAATTATTCCAGAGTATTTACTCTTCAAGCTGCGACATCGAAAGAAAGAAAGATGAGAAAAGAAAAGGGAGATGAAGAGTGAAAGAAAGAAAGACCTAGATATTTCTTTCTTTCATTCTTTCTTTCTTTCTTTCTTTCTTTCTTTCTTTCTTTCTTTCTTTCTTCACGTTATAGACCCTCCCCTCCACCCCGTCCCCGTCTTCTCTCCGTCTCTCTGCTGGCTGTCAGTTCGTCTTTCCAGCAGATGTGTTTGTTGTGAAAGCCGTCAGCGCGGTGCGCGCGGCCAGGTGAACAGCGGGCAGGTAATCCACTGGCTTTATCTCTGAGCCTGCGTGCACTTTATTTTGTCTCTCTTCAGGCTTGTTAGCTGATAGAATCAGGGAGCAGACATGAGGTCTGGAGCATCAGCGCAGTGATACGGCTTCACTCCAGCACACCCTGCAGCCGTGTTCCCCGTTACGTCCACTTATTCCTCTAAATCTCCTGTCATGGACGAAGAATGACGTGGAGCCGGAAAACAGCTCCAATCTCATGCGAATGCATTCTGCTGCATCACTACACAAGTGCTGGCAGGTGCGTTCCTGATGTGTTCCTCATGTGTTTCTCTATATTTATAGATAAATGTATAGATTCATAAGTGTAGAACTGGAGTTTATATATTTCTGTAAAGCTGCTTTGTGACCTTCTCCGTTATCCATTAAAAACGCTGTACAAATAAATCTGAATTGAAGTTTGGGAAATGTTTCAGACGTCCTTCAGAGCAATGTACGTCGAGCAGTAAGTTGAATCCTGATTGGCCAGGACTAGAACAGGATGCTATGATTGGCCGAGAGCAGTATGGTGTGTTCTGACTGGTTGAGAGCAGTATGATGTGTTCGGATTGGCTGAGAGCAGTAAGAAGTCTTCTGATTGGCTGAAACCAATACGCTGTGTTCTAATTGGTTAAAGTACTGATGAGTTATTAATATGTTACAAATCTGTTATTATTCAGTTACTGCTAAGGACAATAATTAGATACAAATTATTAATCTATTAATCAGATTCTTATATAGCTAATAATATATGATGTTGCTCCGTTTCTTATTATCAGTCCAGTACAGTGTGTTTGGACGGCCCGGAGAGCAGAGACGTGAGATCTGATTGGCTGAGAGCAGTGCAGTGTGTTTCGATTGGTCAAGAACAATAAGGTGAGTTCTGATTGGCCGAGAGCAGTGCAGTGTTCTGATTCAGAGAGGAATTACAAGCAGGAGAATGAAATGATACAGGACTCGTCTGTGATAACTTCAGGAGGAAAAAAACCAAAATCTTACCAAACTCATTAATCAGCGATTTTCAGATCAATTTATTATCTATACTGTTTATTCTTTAAGCGTTGTGGGAGTTATGTTATCTGTGGTCTGTTGTGAATAAAATATCGGCTAATGTGATTTGAAAGTCTTTTAGTTTTCATTTTACTCAAATTTAAAGAACGTCCCAACTTTTATGGAATTCGGGGTGTATAAAGGTTACTGTGATGAGTCCCAGAAAGAGGAGGTAAGTTCCCGAAAACGTTCCTGCAGTAGATATATACCTGAAATTCTTTTTCTTATTCCTGCATGAGGTCCTGGAATGGTTCTTGTGAAGTGAGCATGCCTGAATTCTTAAGTTCTTGCTCAGAAGTTTGCTCAAGACATGCCTGAAATTGCTGAATATCTGAACAAATTATTGAGTTCTTGATTTTTGAAATTCCTAAAATGTCTAAAAAAGAGTTTTAAAAAATTACTGTGGGGGAAACATCCCTGAAGGTCCTAAGTTACTAAAAGAGTTCCTGAGTTTCTTACGTTCCTGAACAGTTCCTGAGATGGGAACACACATGAAGGTCCTCGGTTCTAAAAGTCTTCTATGTTCCTGAAAAAGTTCCTGCAATGAAAGTATGCCTGAAACTCTTATGTTCCTGCATGAGTGTCTGAAAGGTTCCTGAAATAGAAACATGCCTGAAGGTCCTGAGTTGGTAAAATGGTTCCTGAACTCCTGAAATGCAGATATGCAGCAGAGAGTAGTTCCTCCGTGAGATCATAAGCTTCTGGAAGGAAAACAGGCCTGATACTCATATGTTTCTACAAGATTTCCTAAAAAGGTTCCTACAGTGATAAATGATTCTAGGTAGGGAGTTCCTGAAAGTATTCATGAGTTCCTGAACAGTGGAGGAAACATGCCTGAAAGTTTCTGTGTCCCTGAAAAGGTTCCTGTCACGGAAGAACACCAGAAATCCCCGCCTTTCTAAAAGAATTCATTAGTTTCTGAAAAGGTTCCTGTGATGGAAGTTTGTGGCAGTGGAAATGCACCTGCAGGTTCCTGTAAGAGTTCTCTTTTTGCTGATGGTGTTTACGACCAAATCAGTCTTATCTCATCTAAACACCTGATTCCAACTGTGAAGGTTTGTTGAGGGTTCACTGAAGTTTAAATCAGAGAAGAAGAAACAAAAAATCAGCTCCTTTTTGGTTTTACATGTTTCAGGTAAAGATCTAAAAAGCAGAAACTGATCCGTGAACACGGGCCAATGAGGAGAAATCTGTGTCCAGTGGAACAAGCTGGAAAAGGAAAAAAAAAATGGAAAAGAATGGGCGGGAGTGTGGGGGCTGGAAAAAAGAAGGATGACCCAAGAACCTCCCTCACATGTGTGTGTGTGTGTGTGTGTGTTGGATTTGTGGGCTAATGTGATTTATGTCTTGGAACTTTGATCTCCTAAAAGGCTTGGAGATTTACACAACAATAATTCTTCTTGGCCGGCCCTGAGATAAATGATGTGCTTGTGGCAGGAGTCCAGGACGGAGTTTAATAGACTGATCGGGGTGTGCGGAAAGGAGGGGGGGGGCAGTCATGAGGAGGGATTTGGGGGTGGAGATGAGGGGGTGGTTTTGGAAGACGTTCCTGAAAGCCTTAGTTCATAGCTCACAAAAAAAATCTGTTAAAATGGTCCATAAATACCAGGCTAATAAAAGTCAAGGTCAGCGATAGCTCCTAATAACTTTATGAGTCGTTCTCACTGCCGCTGTCAAGTACAAAGAGAAGGGATGGTGTTCTAGCAGAGACGCATCTGCTGGGGCTGAGCTGAGGTTAACAACAGGAAAGAGACGAACATGCTGATTGTTGAAGTTTCATGTTTGTCTGTGGGGTCACAACTCTCGTAAAGTTATAGAGCGCAGAAGAATGCTTGCTAGTAAGTACATGTGAGTGACGATTCCCTTTAGAAGGTGGAATTTACATATTTAACCCGGATCGTATTCTTACCAGAGGGACCTACGGATCCTGTCTACATTACATGCTAACTAGCTAGCTATCTACATTGGGTATTGTGGTGACTTTTAGCTCACTAGGACTGACAAGTGTATTTAAGACTAAATATTTCACAAGACGTAGTAGCTAGCCAACTGCAACGCTAGCAATTATTTCTTTCATTTTAGCTCCTGCAGTGATAACTGTACTTTGACTTATTTTATTATACTGTTGGTGCAGCATTAATAGCCAGCTAATTATATGATTTGTTAACATATCCTAATGATAACACTGTTTAGTAATGCTAACAAGCTTACTTAATAGCAAGCTAACACAAGTTTGCTTGCTTTAACAAATAGTTTCTCGGAATAATATTATTTTTGATTCCTTTCTGGGACATTTCACAGAATGTTAACTATGTGAGTGAGTTTAGCCCATGAAACTGTAAGTAACTCAGTAGTTCCTGGTTCCCCGGAAATTAGAATCTCTTAAGCAGGAACTAAAACGTTTCTAGGAGGTACAGCTCAAACGCTAAAATCAGCCCTGGTTCCTTTGGTGCCAACGCAGCTGAAGTTCATGAGATTCTGAAAAGGTTCCTGTGATCTAGACGTCCCTGCAGTTTCTGAATGTATTCACGAGTTCCTGACAGGGTTCCAGAAAAGGTTCCTGGATTGGCAGTAGGGCCTAAAATACTTGCGTTCTTGCAAGAGTTCCCAATGTATATATATATATATATAAAAGGTTCTGTGATGGAAAGATGCCTAAAGGTACTGAGGTCCAAAAAGAGTTTATGACTTCTTGCAAAAGTTCCTGCAGTGGAAAAAACAAACAAACAGAGTTCTAACATTCCTAAGATGTTGCTAAATTCCTGTAAAGAGTCCTGCCATGGCAACGTACATGAAGTCCTTGAGTTCCGCTCTGGAACAGTTCCTGTTGTGGAAAAGCGCCTGAAGATTTTTATCTTCCTAAAAGAGTTACTGTGGTCGAAGTATGTTTGAGGTTCTTTAGTTCCTCCAAGAGTTCCTGTCTTTCTAAGAAGCTTTCTTTCATGATTTGCAGATTATCTTAAAAAAAAAAGGTTGCTGTAGTGAAAGCACACCTGAAGTTCCTGGAAAAGGTTCCAGTGTTGGACACGTGCCTGAAGAAGGAATTTTCATAAAACCTCCAGGGTTTTTCTTCAAGTAGATGCCATCTTTAAACCTTTTCAATGTAAATCTCTGACACTTGGTCTTGAATACAAAGGCATAAAGACCAGAAAGTCTACCATCTAAGTGGTAAGGAAATGTGGGCTTAGCCATGAAGGCTGCTTTGCCTATGATGTGCCTTTAGAGCTTGGTGTACCTTGACACACACACACACACACACACACACACACACACACACACACACACACACACACACACACAGGTTTGTTAAGCTGCATTTGACTAATGTCTGCATCCGACCCCCAACTAGGAAAAACCAAAGAAATCCCTAACTCGGGAACTCCCGCTTGTAAATTTGGGATGGTCTCCTCAATCCTGAGATCTGTACATGACGTCAAAGCAACATGGCCGCCCCCGCGCCATCACCGGTACATGAAAATAACCCATTTAAATGAGTCATGCTGTGTATACTGGTATTTAATTTAAATCCGTCCACATGCACTCTAACACTGGCTTTAGGTTGCGCTTTTTTGCGAAGGAAAACATCCATCACACGCATCCCTGATGTAGACTGCCGCTAACAATAAGACGACCACAGAGGCGTCCATGTTTTTCTCCCCCCACACTGGAGCTCGTACATCTTCCTGCCTCGGAGTCATATCGACGGCAGCGTCGTCCCCCAAGGCCGTCTGGTCTTCAGAGGTTTCAGCGCTCTGGCATGGCTCCTGTCCTACACACACTCTCCCACACAGCCTGCGAGTCACAGAGAAGGAGAAGAAAAGCCCACATAAGCGTTAACCTTTTTGTCTTTCCGTGTGTACTCTTTCTTTTTCCCCTGACGCAGGAATTTCCCACATGCGCCTGAGTGATGGCACGGCTGCAGATTCGGTTTTTAATAACGCCGAGCGCAAACACTGTAAATCAGCGGCTTGAGCGACTCTCTGAAAAGATAACCCAAATCTCAGAGGCCATAATTTTCCGCTCTCCCTCGGCAGCAGCTGGTTGTGCTCAGCGCAGGACGTGACGGGCTTCTTTTGAAATAGCAATCAGTGCCTCCGTGGTGCGGGGAGGACTCGTAAAAGTGTCAGGCCGGGGCGATATACGGCGCCATATTTCACCCGCTCCTCTCTATTTTTAAACGGCTGAGTTATGGCCGGGGAAATGGGGCCCCATTAGAGGTGATATGATGTATTCTCTGCCTTGTTCTGAGGCTCGTTCATCAAGCGGGGGCGAGAAGAAAGCTGCCACCACCCCTTCTCTCTCTCTCTCTCTCTCTCTCGCTCTCTCTCTCTTGCTGTGTCTCTCTGCTCCCCTACAGCGCAGCCCCGGTTCTGGTGGACTGTCACGGGTAATTTATGACACACAGGCAATGTAACCTTCTGGCAGGTTTTGTGCAAGCAGACTTCTCCCTCTCTCTCTCTCCCTCTCTCTCTCTCCCTCTCTCTCTCTCTCTCTCTCTCCTTCTTTCTTTCTTTCTTTCTTTCTCGTCAAATACTAATAACCTTTTGCAGGGTTCCGGCTTTCCCAGGAACCGCAGTGGAATCAGGACATGAGAGGACAAGCGTGTGATTCTGTCCTTCCCGTCTCGTCCGTGAAGCTGAAAACAAAAGTATCTGAGCGATCGATGTGGCCACGCTGAGTGCTAATGACTTTACATTAGATCTCCATGGTCTGCCTGTCGACTGGTACTTCTTTTAGTGTGTGTGTGTGTGTGTGTGTGTGTGTGTGTGTGTGTGTGTGTGTGTGTGTGTGTGTGTGTGTGTGTGTGT
>JAQMCW010000014.1:15282846-15298840 GCA_030068335.1 Chrysichthys cranchii | reverse complement strand
CAGATAGTATTGACAACAATTAACCTCCTCATGACTGTTTGAAGAACTTTGGACAGTTTAGCGTATGTTTTCCAAGACGTGGCGCTAGGCGTTGTTTGCTGAAACGGTTAAGTTACGGGGGGCTTCTCAAAATGGCGTCCACGATGATTGAGGGGGAACTTCTGCCTCTTGCGTAACTGATCCATCTCGCTCCGCTGTAGAATCTTTGGTTAATTAACCTTCAGTTCAACTGTATCCTGTATCAGCCATGTAGGCTGTGCTGACTTATGTGTTATATTTATAACATAAAGATATTACAGTACTGTACCGTAAATATGGTTTACAGTTGTTTTCTGTAAATTTTACAGGACTTTACTGGCAACCTAAGATGGCGGTAAATTACCATAAAAATCTACGGTCTTTTTTTTTTACAGTGTAACTAATCGGCTAAACAGCTAATGGTTTTAAAAAAGTAATTTGGGAAAGTTTGTTTGTTCATTTGTTTCGTTTATTTCATAATTTTTCAGTCATTCGCTTTCAAATTTACCAACCGATCGGTGGAAACTGTTCCCGATTTAAGCCTTATTTCTGACGTGACGTTTCTAAAAATCCTCACAACACCGCTGGAAAATCTCCCACTTTTATTTGCTAACTAGAACCACTTGAACCATGACTACATCACATATCGTTCTATCTTGTCACGCTACACCCAGTGGAATACATTTACTGATCCTAAATGCTCTGATAATATAATCTATTAGCTAGCTAACTAGCTATTTCTCTAGCTAGCTTGGTTATCTGGGAGCAAAGTAAAACATTTCTGCTGAAACTTTCTCCACATTACATCAAATATCAACGCTAATGTGTTCATGATGTTCATTTATATGCTAATTGGAGAGGTTTAAATGTTTGAACTAATATATATCATCAATAAAACCATGTTTTCAAAGTGTCATGAGTATGTGAGGCAAAGCTGTAAGAGTAAGATTCTGCTAGCATCCTCTCTTAGCTAGATTACTAGCTTGCGAAACAGCTAGCATGCTGAATGCTTAGTAGGTCAGTGATGAAGTGAGGTCAGAATGTGAGAAAGGAGGTCTCAAAGCACCCCAGACATGAATCAGATCAGATGGAAGAAGAAAAGAGGGGAGGAGGAAAAGAAAATACATTTTTAAAAAAACAGAAAAAGAATGAGAGAAAGAATAAAAGGCTGGGTGGGAGAACAGAGGAGCAGCTCCTTTCATGTCTGGCCTTGAAGTGAGCTTCTAACAGCTGGTTTGCTCTACACATGAGTGATGGCCACTTCCTGTCAGAGATGTTTAAAAAAAAAGGGGACAGGTCTCTTTAAGGCCGGAGGTGATTTGTTGATGCGTGGTGGAATCACAGCGCGTCGCGTTTAACAATACAGTAGCCAAACAAAAGGTTGAAAGGAACACCTACACATCCGGAGTCAAGAGCTCGCTTTCTGCTCTGATCCTGCGAGTCACAATAAACAGTGTAGCTCACGGCGGGAGTTCGCTACCCTCGGGGCAGTTGGGGGGGCAGAAACACGGTGGAGGATTTTACTGGGACTGGGTGGAGGGAGCTAAAGGAAAACCCGATAGAAAAATACAGTAAAATAGAAAAATGTTAAAAACGTTCAAACACTGCCGGACCGGCCTCCACCGCTCAAGTGTTTCGGACGATGGAAGGTTTAACGGATGTTACGGATGTAGGAATGTTTGGATCCCGAACTGTAGAATCAGTCAGGTTTCCAGGATGGTAACGTTTTATGAGTTTTGTTTTTAAACCTAATGATTTTTTTATCTTATGCTTTCACACAGAGCACAGTCCATATGTTCCTGGAACATTTTGTGGTCAGGTTCGTCACCTGGTTTCCAATCAGAGACATGATGATTCTCGATTGAGTTGCGACCTAGCTGGCAATGTTTAGATCATTAGAACGACTTTTTCCCATGAATCTTGCCAAATGGCTCCAGGAATTGTTTTTGTTCCCAAACCGCTGAATACGTCAAGCTTTCAGATTGTGTTCACAATATTTTTATTTGAAATGTTACGTTCTCTCTCATCTTCTCATCATCTCTCACATTGTTCACTCATCTTCTGACGCTTAATCCTGTTCAGGGTCGCAGGGGGGAAGCTGGAGCCAATCCCAACTGACTTTCGGATGGGCGAGGGGCGGGGTTGCACCCTGGGCAGGTCATCAATCCAGCGCAGGGCGACACCCAGATACAGACAACCATTCACACTCACATTCACACCTACGGCCAATTTAGAGTCACTAATTAGCCTAATCCCCTCTGAGCATGTCTTTGGACTGTGGGAGGAAACCCACACGGACACAGGGAGAACGAACTCCACCCCGGGCACTATAAAAAGAAGGGGGGATTGAAAGAAAAAGGAAAAGAAAAAAAAAAACGTTAGCAAGCTAACATTACCGCTACAAGTGAATATTTTTCTCAAAACAAAGCTAGCTAGATTACTAACTTTGGAGGAACCCCATACGAAATCATTAGTTACACGTAACTTTAATGTTACTTTCAAATAACATCATTCAGAAATATAAAAAAATAATAATAATTTATTTTAATTGTCCTAGCCCAAGTTAGCTAGATATATTGTTAAATGTTAGCTAGCTAACAACACGTAAACAAAACAAAAAAACAACAATTTTCATAATCACCCTTTTCCTATGAACTCTATATGTTTTTATATAAGTGACACATTAATGATTTAACATTTGTGATTTTAGACTTCAACGTCTTATTTTTCAAAAAGTTTTCAGTATTTCTTTTAATCAGTACATTTTTATATACTTTCTGACCAGTTTATGTGTGTTTGCGTCATTGGTTAGGAAAAGAAAAGGAGTTAGCAATATGTATAAGTAGCTAGCTAGCCTGCTTAGAACTAGCTTAGAAAACATTAGCATTTGTTAGGGGCAAAATTAAACGTTCCTCTTGGATTCTCTCTTGTTGTTCTCTCTAAAGACATTACACTAGCTAGCTTTTATGATTATGTCTATGGATTTACTTTTCTTCAGCTTGCTAGCTGTAAAGTTACATCTCCTTAACTAGAATCGAAACGGCTAGCTACCATACACCTTCTACTCTTAAAGTTATTTTATTGAATTTCCTGATTCAGTCCCTCAGGCAGCTGCTTAAATACATATACACATATGTGTGTGTGTGTGTGTGTGTGTGTGTGTGTGTGTGTGTGTGTGTGTGTGTGTTGGGCGCTAATTTACATGTGCATGTGGTGGGTGAGGTTTAGCAAACATACATGTAGATACAGTTCATATTCAAATAACACATTAGAATGATAGACAGGGTTGTTCTCTGTGCTGAAGGTATTTTATTATCCATATAGGCTCAGCGCAAACTCCCGTTCACGCGTCTGTACCAACACTTAAAGCAGACCTACGCCCATGGGTCTTATTAACAGCTGAGAACGTTACCGAGAAAACACAAATCATAAAATCAATAAAAGTTTCAGCTTTGCGCCTGACTCTTACAAAGCACTGACACTGGAGACTCCTTCCATTAATGTTATTTATATAAACGTCTCCTAGCAGACAATTTCCCCATAATTAAAGATGTTCTTTGTTAAGTAACTACACACCTTTTCAAAAATCGGATTATTATTCATTTTGGCCAATGGTGCATGTCCAATTGGAAGTTCCTGTGGAAACTGTTAGCAGAGAATTGCTAACCATAGCCGAACCGGAACTCCAAACTCAACAGCACCGTCGTACAAACAGCGTTTAAGATGTCTTACCATCATCAGTCAGTGTGGTTGTACATGACCTGTGTAATGTCAGGGTCATTTAACAGTATAGCACAGTGCATTATGGGTCTTCTGTTCTTATACAGTTGATCATTTGGACAGATTCCTGTAAGTAATAGGGCGTGGTCTGAAAAGTCAGCGCATACGTTGGTTGGTTAGGAACACTGACTATTCTTAGCCGGGACTACTCTTCCAGTCTGGCAAATAAGAAAGAAAAAGAAAAAGAAAGAGTGTCCTGTAAACAAGCCTCGCCTTTGTGTACCCAGAGCACACAAAGGATGAAATAATGCCGGCAGTTCAAACTTGCGAACAATTATAGGCCGTAAATTACTCCCCAAACTTCAAAGGCATTCAGACGCTAAACTATTACAGGCTGTCTGCTCTAACAGTCGCTCTGCCAGGCTTCAGTTTTAAGTAATGAAGCCAATTCATTGCATAATTAAGTTAGCTAAATTACTCCGTTGGCAAAGCAGCCTGCGGTAATGGAATAAAGTTATTAACATTCCGGCTTTGGAAACCGACACCAGTTTGACACGAGCAGTTGTTGTGTGTCAAATATATCATTCGGTGTCTTTAGAAATGCAAAAATGAAGAGTGGTGTTAGAAAAATGGGAGATCGGGCATCTTTAACCGGTAGGGGGCTGATTTGAACCGGAATGGCGTAAGAAATTGTGTGTATGCGAAGAACAACAATGCATTTTGGGGGAAAAAGAACATGTTTTAAATGAAGAAGAGTGATTCGTCAAAGTGTGAGCGACCTGATCTTTTGAATTTTTTGTTTTGAAAAAAGTGTTTGTTCTTATTCTTGAGGAAAGAAGCCTTCATTTTAAACGAGGGTTGAAACTGACTGACTGACTGACTGAGCCGCTCATTCTGTTTTCTGTTTGTTTTGTTTTTTTGAAAAATCAAGTGTTCCTTCTACTTTTAGGGGAAGGTGTTTTAAATAAAGAATATCTGATATCTAATGTTTGTACATTTTAGGGGGGGGGGTGATTTAAGTGAACAAGAGTGATTCCTTTGACCAAGTACAGTGGTACCTTGGTTTTTGTCGGTTTCGGTTTTCGTCGAATTTTTCCACTAAAAATTTGTCTCGGTTTACGTCGGTTGCCTCAGATTCTGTCGGATTTCGCTGCGAAAACAACTAATAAACAAAGGGCGACCCGCGCGTTCTCCTGCTGAGTGTGGCCTTGTTTCTTGTTGTGTGAGCATCACCCCTTGCGTCTCGCCGAACAATCCCATTGCTTTCCAGTGTTTCTGTGCTTTTTTTTATTGATTGCGAGTGCTAATACTACAATTACATGTAAGTGATTACTGCGTATACAGGACATATTCGGTGTAATGTGTTTATTTTGCGTTTATTTCGGGATGTATTGTGGACTGTCTAGAACGAATGAATTGGATTTACGTTGATTCGTACGGAAAACTGCCTCGGTTTTTGTAACTTTTGGATTTCGCCGATTGTTTTCGGACGGATTACCGATGAACACCGAGGTTCCACTGTAATCTGAATGTTTTGTTTTTTTTTATTTCTAATTTTATTTTTTAATTCCTTATTTTTTACCTTATTTCTAATTTTATGAGGTTTTTTTTTGTTTTTTTGTCAGGGGAAAGGTATTATCCTTTAAATGAAGCTGATTTTCTAATTTTTTTCCCTTAATTTTTTACATTTTTATTTATTTATGTATATTTATTTATTTTTCGAAAAGTGTAGTATTTCGATTAAACCGGACTCCAGTCCCGTGTCTATGTACACATACTTGGCCAAAGTAAAGCTGATTCTGATTCTGATAAAATAAACTTTCCCGCCTAATTTCCAAGGTAAGGTGTTTTAATTCGCTCACAGATCTTTTGGGAAAAGCGAAAAAGTGTGTCCTTTTAAATAAAAAATAGCGCTGTGAATGAGCAGCGTCTCCTCTCCCTGACCGACTGATCACATCTTTGTTTGTTTGAAGAAGAAAAACAAAAAACACTTTACTTCTTAACCATATCTCCTCTATCTGTATAATTGACTGGACGTTGCTTCTCCTAGAAACACATGAGATCAATATGTACTCTCCGTTGGTAAGAGTTGATCTCGGGATGCTAGTTTGGATCGTTCCGGTGTCCTGTGCACGCCGCTACAGCAGTATACACTGAAAATCCCAACATTACGCTGATCCCTATGAAGAGTTTCTTTGTAAATTACAAAGACACTGAGAAGCTGAGTTTGTCTTTTCAGAGGGACTCATCTCTGACATGTGTTTAGTGTGGAGGAAGTGAGCGTTCGGTTAGCGGTTGATGCTAAGTGTAATTACAGTGTCATTTTGGTAGAACCTTTATTTATTTATTCTTTTGTGTGTGTGTGTGTGTGTGTGTGTGTGTGTGTGTGAGTAATTTAACAACACTTCTGTGGAGAAGGCTGACATTTTAACAGACTGGTCCTATTTGTGGACTTCTCCCAGCTTTAGCTCGGTCTCAGTGCAGTAGCCTATGTGGGTCATGCTAACCCACTCACACAGCTCCCTCCTCTAGCACAGGGCCGGGAGAGCGAGTGGGAGGGGCGGGGGCGATGTGGCCCCGCCCCGTTCACCACAGTCTCCTCCTACCCTGTCTGTGATTGGCCGGCGCCTGGACGCTTTGAAGCGCCGTCCCAGCGCTCGTTGAGAGCAGCGCGAGCGCTTCACGGGCGACAGCAGTAGTGAGGACGGCGCGAGCGCGGACGGAGACACGCACGGGACCGGACGGACACCGGAATTCGTTTCCATGTCGTTTCCCCCCGCAGTCTAAAGGATCCTCTCGGCCTTGTTGTTGTGTTGTGGTGCTGATTGGTCTGTATTGATACCCGTGTGTTGTACAGCAGGTGTGGGCTTTTCTCCTGTTTTGGGGGAGTTGATACTACTCACGCGCCGGAGTGTATCGTTTCCATAGAGACGCGTTTTGCTGTTTATTCGGATTTTTGCTTTTTTTCCCCACCAAGTTTGGATACTTCCGCCGATCTGTGGACGCCTGCGCCATGCGGATACTCGCGCGCTGCAAATGAGAAGCGGACGACGCGCTCGCGCCACATGAGCGACGTGCCCTCGGCCTCTGGAGTCGCGCGGACACCGAGTCCCCCCCCCGCTCAGGAGAGTAGCTGCCCCGCCGGCGCCTCGCACCCCGACCGCGACCTCGCCCAGGCTCGCGCTTCACGGCTCGCGCTCGCCTCGCTGCCCCTTGCGGATCCGGTGCGTCACGCGAAGCGGCTTCCCGTCCGGATTCTCCAAATGCTGAGCGCGCGCGCGGCTCACATGCTCCACGCGGACTACCTGCAGCCGCTCAGCTCCGCGCCGCTCCCCATCGAGGTATAATCATAATAATCATAATAATAACAATAATCATGATAATAATTATTATTATAATAATGATGATACTAACAATAATTATGATGATAATAATAATAATAATAATAATAATAATAATAATAAGCACATTAATAATAATAATAATAATAATAATAATAATGCATTTTATAAATTGTGTAGTTTGGTGTCATAATTAATTTTTACCTTTCACTGTTTTGACATGAGATCATTTTTTTTTTTTTACCAAATAAATATTCCAAATCTTTATTATGTATAATAAAAATTTAACAATAATATGATAATAATATTATGATGTAGTAATAATAATAATGATATATTACTCTCTTACCAAAGAAACACACATTATTTTTGGGTTTTATATGTAGGATTTATTTTTTAATCATGTGATTTTTTTTTTTTTTTTCATTAAACTTTTTACATGTTCAAAAATGCACAGAAAAAAACCCAGCAGAAACTTTTTTTTTTTTTCCTTAAACCTATTTTCCTGTTAGAAATGAACCTATGTCTAATATAAACAACATTTAAAAACAACAAAACTAAGCCATTCTGTTAATTCTATAATTTAAAAAACTTAAAAAAAAAAAAAAATACATTTCTACAAACAAAAACTGCAACAGAGAAAAAAACAGGTCTTTCGGCACGGTTTTCTGTTATTTTCCTCCTGCGTTTTTATCCGGCGCATTTTTACGCACATGATAGCCTCGTTCACAGCAATCATACATCATCTTTGACAGTTAGTGTTAATAATTATCGGGTTAATACCAGTTTCGTCCAGTGTTACGCTTTCATTTTATCTAATAAACATGGTCGTAAAGCAAAACGTCATGTTGGGTTTACATAAGATTATTATTAGGATATAAACCCGTTGAGGTGATAGGCGGTCGTTTTTCTTCTGAACAGGTGGTGTGTCGGGGTTGGGGCATTGGGAAAAGACCACAGGAGTAAATATTTCACAATTCTAACACTGTGATTATTGTTTAAAAACAGACCGGGTTATAAAAAGGCGGCTGTAAAATGCATCAGATCTCAAACTAGAAACCAGGAGACTGTGCCATCTGTGTTGAAACGCTTGACCTATTCGTGTTTAAAGACGTTTTCTTTATATAACCATGAAAAACAGCGCAGCCTGGACTTCCCGTAAGTTCCTGCGCAGTTCCATAAACCACGTCATCAGGCATTTAGAGCTGTTCATTTTTAATGAGAGTCGTATAAATGAATTAAGAGTATCTTTTTGATGAAAACCATATGAATGAAACACTAGCTCCCTCCTCCACCTTAACAGTACACATTAAAGAGAATCCTGGACATGTCTTTGAGTTCTAGGTCATTTTCCAGACCTGCTTGTTGAAATCAATGAACTTGTCAGTGAATTCAATCTGACCGTACGTCTTGATTTGTTCCTTTCAGCTGGATGCCAAGAAGAGCCCACTAGCTCTTCTGGCTCAGACCTGCTCCCAGATCGGCAAGCCAGATCCTCCATCGTCCTCCAAGCTGAGCTCTCTGTCCTCGGGCAACTTGGGGGACAAAGATGGCCGGTCGAACGGCTCGGGTCTCAAATCAGCAGAGCAGCAACAGCAGGGCCTGGAAGACAAGTCCAGCTTCAAGCCTTATTCCAAGAACAGCTCGGAAAGCCGGAAGGACGGAGGCGTCCTGAGTGGACCAGCCGACAAATCCGGGTTCAGGACTTCTGGTGGGAGTTCGGCTACCACGACATGTTCATCGTTCCCTCCTCACACCTCATCTCCTAGGACCTGCTCGCCGTCCCAGCATCCCCCAGGCCAGACGCACGTCCACCGCCAGGCTCAGTCTCCGTCCACACAGAAACCCCTCAGTGTAGACTCCAAAACCGGAAGTTCTGACTCCAGCACGGAGAGTAGCAGCGGCAGCGATCGTGTTGGCAAAAAAGACTTGGATAACAGCAGACTTGACAATGCCCAGATAGCCAACTCTAGTCAGGCACGCGCAAGCGTCAACTCCAGCAGTGGCAGTGCCTCTAGTAGCCCTCGACCGGAAAGCAAGAACGATTCCCAACCCTCACAGACATCTTTAGCTAATTCCAGCCATGTTGCCCCAATTTCCCCATTCAAACCAGGACACTCTGTGTTCCCCTTGCCAGCTTCCACTCTGGGATACCACGGCTCCATCGTTGGCGCCTATGCTGGTTATCCGTCCCAGTTTGTCTCTGGGTTGGATCCTACCAAGTCTGGTTTAGTGGGTGCCGCTGGGATAGCAAAACACCCAAGCTCCAGTCCTTTAACGGGCACGTCTCCGCCGTCCTTTATGCAAGGCTTGTGCCGGGACCCGTACTGCCTCACATACCCCAGTGCCCCCCACTTAGGGGGAAGCAACTGCAACACTTGCGTCCATGACCCGTCCTCAACCCTGAAGTCGGGATTCCCACTGATGTACCCTTCCCCACACCTCCACGCGCTCCACCCAGGCTCCCTGTCCACATCCGCTGCTTCCGGCTCCCTCTCCCACCCGCTCTACACCTACGGCTTCATGCTTCCGAGCGACTCCCTTCCTCACGCCTGCAACTGGGTCTCCGTCAGCGGGCCGTGCGACAAGCGCTTTGCCACTTCCGAGGAACTTTTGGCACACTTGCGTACTCATACGTCCCTTCCTGGCGTGGACGGAAAGCTCCTGTCTGCTTATCCTTCCGCCGCCTCTTCTTCAGCTGCTTCTTGCCACCTACACCTGCCCCCTCCCAGTAGCCCTGGGGCTCTTCCGAGCTCCTTCTCGCTTCGAGGGTCGCCTGGACTCGGCATGGCTCGCTACCATCCCTACAGCAAACCCCATTTGCCTGGAGCACCTTCCATACCTATGCACTCTCTCCCTGCTACGGCACCGTACTACTCACCCTACGCTCTCTACGGCCAGAGGTTGGGCTCAGCATCAGCACTCGGTTACCCTTGATGGACACACAGGTAGAGAGAACGAGGAAAAGGTCAAGACAAGGACTAGGACCATCCACAAACGAGGCTCCAAGGCAAAAAGGGAGCTTGAAACGGTTGGCGTTACCTCCGGAGGTGGGAAGCACAGGAATGCTCAGGCAGGAACGCTGATCTTTTGGATCTGAAGAAAGAACCATGAACCTGTGCTTGATTCTTGAGAATATTGGAGCCGGTAACTTTAATATTATTTGATGATCAAAGTTTTATTTCAGTTTATTAATAAAAAAGTATATTTATTTTTCTCTTGAGCGCTTGGCTTTGTACTTGGGAAACATTTACCGTATAAATGCATTCGTTATCACTTTGGAACAGGAACAATATTTTCAGAGATCAATGTCACTCTTTCCACAATGCATTTTTATAACAATCTCATTTATCTTTCTTCGGTTGTCACTTTGGTTGTTTGGTTTTTTTTTGGGTTTTTTTCCTTTTGCTTCCGAGTGCTCCACCAAGCGTGACTTCCCCGACAGCCGGTTTGTTCTTGGAAATTTGCCATTGTTTTGTTTGTTTCTTTTTGTTTTTTTTGTTTTTTTTACTTGTACAATTCAAAAGAATAAAATGCAAACCGACACAGATGTGATATATTTTCTATGGTGACTGATCCTGCAAGCTGGGGGAGAGTTTAATGGAGGGTTGAAGGAAACGGGGGAAATGAATCCAAACAATTAAGAGTCCTATGTAGAGATGGGGGCGCTATACACTTAACAGAATGTCTTATTTTGTGAAATAAATAATAACTTGATTACATTCACGTTTTTATATCCTCTCATCTTTTCATCGTCCGTGGTACACACGCGGTACTGATAGAGCATTCCATTAACGCGCAGGTAACCATGGTAATGGCGAGCCTGCCAAATTTTTACACGCTTTACGTTTTTAACATCTGACGAACGCTAGCGCGAGATTTCACACTAAAGCATGCCAAAAGTGTCGCTTTCTTTTCCCTCCTGTCAAAACAACATCTGAGTCAACTGACGTATGAATCTGGAATGACTGACAGTTGCGTGAGTGTCACGAAATCGCCGAATTTAACTCAAACCCTTGGAAGCCCCGCCCTCTTCCCCATTCAGCCTTGAAAAACGTGTTCATTAGCACGAAATAAAATCTCTCGCTCTATGTTTGACTTAGCTAACATTCGACAAACGTATAACTTACATCAGGCAGTTATATTTATTAGAGCAGCTTCTTAAATTGCAAACATGGCACTTTTGCTTAACTCAAACTGACAAGCAGGAGCTTTTTCTTCCATCAAGCGCCTGGTGGTATCCATAAAACCCCCGCATTTACGCTCACTCCAGTTTCTACCTTAGACCCGCGATTGGTGAAAGGCCTGCTTTCTCCTCTTTGGGGTTGTCAGGCCTGTAATGGTTACTTTGGATAGTTTTACCAATTCTGAACGTCTCTAGTTGTTAAGCTCACCGTAGCACGCTAGTTTTCGAAATTAACGTGCAATGTTTGCAGATCCACAGTGCTGTCGTTGTGTAAAGTGCTTCCTCAGCATCGGACAATCCGGTGACTCTTAACCACAGCTCCATAGGAGGCCAGTAATAACCCTGCTGAGGGCCTGAACTCGCTCGCTCGCAAGCTCTGATGGATCGCTCCTGTCACACGAAGGCCAAAAGAGGACAACAGGAGTCTGTTAGTGGAGAAATATTTATCACGCGTCCCCGACACGACCCTCAGGAGGATGGCCCTTATTGTTGGAGCTCCGTATGAGGTCTGCAGGGTCGCCTGATGAAGGTCGCTCGAATAGCGAGCTAGTACTGGGCGCTAGCTAAGACGAGTAGGGGAACGTTTTAATATTTATAAGTATTCGCTGTGGAAGTGGGAGCAATTTTGCCGTAACGTATCTTGAAGGTTGTTAAAGCAGGCTGGAGTGAGAGCTTGAGTTCTGGCGTACACACACCCACACTCACGCTCACACACACTCTGAGTTCATTAGCACTTCAGACAGAAGAGGACACTCTGCACAGGTGTCACTTGACAGGACCATTAACTGAATTGATCGCACCAGAGAGCCTCGGGTAGTCCAGCTTGTCCAGCAAGGTCAGCGCTGCACACTAAAGCTTCTTACTAAAGGTTTTAGGGTTTTAAAGATGCTCTCGATGATGATGACGGTGAGCTTCTTGTCTCTTGGTAGAATACAGAGCGAAAGAGGGTTCAGGGAAGATTATCCACATGAAGCTAGGCAGATGTGCACGTTTTAATGAGGAAAAAATGGTTCCTTGGTGTTGATATCGTGATAAGGTGTGTCACAGGGCACTTTTCTGAGACCGCGATAACGTTTCCTAGCGTTAACAAACCCTAGCTATTACAAACACGATATGTATCGGGATGCGTATCGTAATGCCATCATGTACCTCAAAGGTTTCTTGTATAGTTCTTCTTTAGGTTCTCTTAAGGAGTTCTACACAGAGCCTTCCTTTGTGAGATTTAAGGGTTCCTAAGGAAGGACCATTTAAGAAGCAAAACAGTGCTAGATTACAAAAAAAGTCTGCTAAGCGCCATCGAGGCTAGCAACCCCAGCGTACCCAGTGCTAAAACAGTTGAATGTAACTTCCTCTGAATTCTCATTGTGACTAAGACAGACAGGAAGTTTATTTAGTGCCATGCCTAGGCCAAACTTCTCACATTATCGTTGGCTCTGCTGCCCCTAGTGGAGGTCTTGAGTAATTACAGCAATTTTAACTTTACCTTGGCAATACTGCAGCGCAGTGGGTGGCGTGGATGGGCGATATGGAACAAATATAAAATGATAATGCTTGCTTTCATGATGCATAACATGCACAATGAGGTTTATTCCTGCTCAGCAACATGCCAGCACAATAGTATTTGGCTTTCTAAAACATCATTGATGATAATAATAATAAAAAAGAATTTAATAAACAACTAAGCTACTAGTCTGTTACGGGGAGTACAACGTGTGTGTATTTTTATTTTTAATAAAAAATATATATATATAAATTCAAAAATAATTTTAAAAACTGGTGGTGCTAAGATTGACCAATAAAATTAAAAAATAAACTCTTTTTATATAAAAAAAATATGACTAAAATGTATTAATTACACAGACCCCGGGTACATTTTGAGTCAATAATAAAAGCAAAAATTTGAATCTAGCTCTGAATCTATCACTGTGAGTACAAGAGCTTATAAAACTATAATTATTATACAATAAACAGAAGGGGGGGGGGGGGGGGTTAAACTACTGGACTGCTATAGATATGTATGTACAAACACCTGGAAAAATTATTATAATAATTCTTTAATAATGATTTAAAAAAAAAAAAAAAAATTAAACAAAGGGAATGATGGGAACAACTGGCCAAAAAATTAAAATTAACTTTTAATCTGTGAACAAATACAGTCTGTTACTGTGATTACTAAGGAATGTTTAATTATTAAACACACACACACACACACACACACACACACACACACACGGTCTTCCCACATTCTTAGTGATCTAAGCAAAAGGACGAAATAAAATAAAAATAAATGTTAAAAATGGAACCGTTGATCAGATATTTTTTCACACCCGTATCAGAGTGTTAGGAGTCTAACGATGTTCTTGATTTTAAAATATCACTATAAAATATTTCAACTGAAGGAAAACTTGGAATCATTAGTAAAAACTAAAAAATAAATATCTGGTATTAATATTAATTTCACTCAGGTATTTCTTCTTGTATCTGTTGTTGTGAGTTTTAAAGTCTGTAATAAAAAAAAAAAAATAGGGAAAATATGAACTAAACAGGAACGGGAAGAAAAAAAATTAGTGCAATAAAAACAAATCATATTGTTCCAAAATATATTTCACACCCGATATGCTCAGTATCGCAATACAACTTTATCACGATATCGATATCATGTGGTTACATCGCTGAGCCCTAACTGGTGGAGATGCCGGTGTCGGACGTGTTTCACTCCAAACTTTAGTCTCATGAGTTTGGATCATTAATGGCTGAGAAGAAAAGAGCAGAGAATAGAGGAGAGGAGAGGAGAGGAGAGGTGAAACAGAGGGGAAAGCACTCCATCTTGACCGATTCATCTCGTTCTCGCTCGTTCATCACATCCCTCATCCATCTCGCCGTCCCATTTGTCTTCCTCTCTCTCTCCCTCTCTCTCTCTTTATGGCTTCAGCTGAGTCAATATTCAAGTCAACGCTCCGCTTCTGTCGCCTGTGTGTGTGTGTGTGTGTGTGTGTGAGGACAATTCCAGTCCCTGACAAGTTTCCCCTCAGCAGGACTACACCTGTTTGATTGATCTCTCTCTTCTCTGAGGATTCAGTCTCATGGGGTTTGGAATGGAGGTGGAGGATGTGAGGTTACCGACGTCCCACGTTGCTCAGTCAGCAATGAGAGAGAGTGTGTGTGTGTGTGTGTGTGTGTGTGTGTGTGTGTGTGTGTGTGAGCTTTATTCGGCCTCAGCAGTGTCCTGGGCAGGCAGCCGACAGCGCTGGTGATTAATGATGACAGCGTGTGGAGTTGCTCTCCAATTAGCCAGAGCGAGAAGCAGAGTGAGACGCACTCTATCTTCCTTTCCTCTGGTTTTTTCCTTCCTCACTCTCTCCCTCTCTCTCTCTCCGTCTGGCTCTTTGTCTCTCCGCACTCCGGCTCCATCTTTCTGCCTCTCCGGTGTCCTGATTGACTAGCGCCTTGATGAACATTCAGCGAAACCCCATTACCCCGCAAACCACGCCAGATCCTGAAGCAACGTCTTTTCATCCAAAAAAGCCCCAAAACAAAACAAAGCAAAAACAAAAAAACCCTCTGCTTGCTGTCCGCTCTCCCACAAGACCAGGCTTTTAGAACAGAAAAAAAACCCCCACAACAGCAGCCCTCAAATGGCGAGTCAAGGTTTCACGTCCACGCCATTTATCATCGCAGGCCTGGTGAACGAAACAGCAGCAGAGCGTGATGAAGGCGCAGGAACGACGGAGCACCGCTAATACGCCACACGCCGCACCACCAGCTGGACTCCATTTAGGAACGCTCCGGGGGAACTCGGCGCTCGTGGAAAAACGTGCCTTGGCACGGGAACATCGGGATTCGAGTCGCGCCAGAGTCGTGCTCCAAATGACAGCACACATGATGCTCATCTGGGGGGGCTGGGGGGTTGAAAGGGAGTTGGGGAGGGGGATATTTCCTTACTCGCATGCCTCTGAACGACTTCGCTGTAGGTGTGTTAGCCAAGGAACGCTACCCAAGGAAGTTATTTATAACTTTTTCCACATTGGTCTGTAGGGAAGTATATATATATATGTTTCATTGCTAAAGTGACTTGGAAGAGAAACATAGGTTGACGTTTAGACTTTAGTTTTCATAATGCTCTTATTCAAACTGGGGCTGAGAGAGAACGTTCCCAAAAAACCCAAAAGTGAACTTTAATGGGAGTTTTTACATTTGCACCTAAGTAAAGTCTGAATGAAATTTCTACAAACAAGATCAAATGCAAGAAGATCCTTTTCTCCCCCCTGCAGTAAAAAGATCATGATGACCTCTTCGGAATCCTGGATTCTGATTGGTCAGAAGATGTCGATTCATTTTCCACGACCGCGGCGTGAGAGTACAGAAGCGCAGGAGCGGTTTGTATTAATGCCCTCGTTCTGATACGTTATCGTTTCCATGGTAACAGCTCATACGCAAGGACTCCTCAGGCAAGACACTTCAATCACTCATTTACATGAAAATATTCTGTAAGCTGATGTTTATGTATCATGTATGGAAGGAGTCTCCAGTACCAGAGCTCAGTAACAGTCAGGACAGAGGAGTGTGTGCTTCTTTATGGTTTCGTATTCATTTCCGGGGGGGGGCGAGAGTGGAGAGGGAATGACAGTTTATAGGTGCTAAAACATACAGCAGGATCTCGACTCACGACCTGAATCCGTCCCGAGACTCTGTTTGTGACCCGATTTGTTCGCGACCCGAATCAGTGTTT
>JAQMCW010000014.1:15253983-15265951 GCA_030068335.1 Chrysichthys cranchii | reverse complement strand
CTTTTCTTGTACCTGACACTTGCACTTGTTGTACGTCGCTCTGGATAAGAGCGTCTGCTAAATGCCTGTAATGTAATTGTAAGGGAACTTTTATTGTTAACTTGAAACATGACTTGCTCCTATTTCACATTAGCTTACAGTCTGACCTGCTTTTGAAACCCACATGAGAGGCGTTTAGTATTTACGTAAATGAAATTACGGTATGAAATCTTGTATAGATGTTAGCATTAACATGAATAACTATAATGTTAAATTAAGACAGTTAAAGCAGGTGGTAAAAGGTAAAAAAAAAAAAAAAAAATTTAACGAGCTAGCTAATATATATGTTAATTTAACAGGCTAATTTACAAAATGCAATTATCGGGTTTGCCAAAGTTATAGATAACATTAAATCTTATGGTAATTTTTAAAGAATATTATTTTAGTTTTTATATAGGAAGCAAATCAAGTGGTAACTCCAGCAGAAGACTACTACAGATAAAGTATTAAACTAAAGAAGAAAAAAAGTTAAGAAACCTCTGAGTGTTTTTGATTTGCATTTTCCGCCCCCGATAGTCAAGGACGTGATTGTGGCTAACCAAACAGAACATTAAATAATTTTATAACCCATTAAATTACAGACCACGGTGGGCCTCAGTGTTGTATATCTACAGCCATTACAGCTAATTGCATATTTTTGCTAATCCAATAGCTATTACCAAAGCTTACTAGACATCCCAGAATCCAGAAAATAAAGCATCTACAGGGCTTAACGTGGTCGTTAGCTTCCTGTTGGCCACATGGTTTCGTATTTGTTTGACACATGTAATTTATAGCCCTGGATCAGATAGCCGTTACTCTCAGTCGAAAGTTAAAAGTTATGAATTACTCCCCCTCCAAGCTGTGTTTAAATAAAAAGCTCTGGACGTGTCACATCTAAAAATAGCTGGTGTTTTGGAGTGGTCAGTGTGAGTATGGGAGATTAGGGGGATCTGTACAGAATCTGCACAAGTGACAGCTTTAAAATGAACGAAAGAATGAATGGTTGAAGCGTTTCACCGAGTTAGCAAAGCAGAGCGTGGTGTATATAAATGCGAAGGAGCGCATCATTTATCCAGGACAAGTTCGAATCATTTGTACATATATAATGTTGTTTTTTTATTTACATATATAGCTATACATACTTACATAAACGACAAAATAAAAATTAAATAAATTAATTTTCAATAAATAGGCATTTTTTCATAAAGCAGCAGAATGGAAGGCCATATTTCAGGACTTCAGTGTAGTGAATGCGTTTGCAGGAACCTCAGTTTTGCGTAATCTATGGTCAGTTGGAAAGGCAATGGAAACAGTCGCTGATTCCGCACAGTAGCGATAAAGATATGCAAAATTGAGTAAAATCATCATCAGAGTGAACAATGAGGAAAAAAACATGTATCTCGGCATTCATTTAACAATTCAAACAAACTTGATTAGCACTGAGTGGAGCTGGGCTTGCTGGTTAGGATAGACATTAGCTAGATTTGCATACGTCCCAGTGGATCCTTTCAAGGTTTCCTTCCATATACCGGCTCGGGAGTGGTTTCCTTGAAACTTTTTCTTCTCTTAAGGATCCAGATTTAGATCTGGATTTCTTGTTGCTTAGTAACCGTGTGTATTTTTACAACTGTCAAGCAAATAAAACTTGATGCATTATACAGCTAGTAGCTAACATAACCATATATTTCTCTTTGGGGGGAAAGAAAAGTCCTTTTTCACCAAACCGAGAACGTTACAAATGCTAATAATGTAACTGAAGTGAAAGTTAGTGTAGACCAGCTAGCTGTGTTCAAAAGATCATGCTAATCATTTCCCATGACTCTTTTAAACGGTTGGTTCCCTGGTTTGTGAAGAAATTTGAAGTGGGTAGGATGCTGTTAGGGAAAGATACCAAACTGTACCGTAGCTCATCACTATGGTGGGACCCTCAGCGCTATGTCCTACATACTAAATTCAGAATACCTTTAGATCTCATTTAAGGTACAACCACGGCCCTTAAGGTGTAATTGCACTCCTTGAAAAAGCAAAACTAGGTTTTCAGTTAGTTAAGACATGTAATTCACTTCCCCAGGTGAAAAGTACAAAAAACAATGGAGGTCACCACCTCAGTCATGAGCAAGCATACAATTTAGCATTTTTTTTTTTAACATCTTAGCAAGGATGGAACGTGAACCAGTGTCCATAAACAATAAGTCCTTCCCATCAGACCAGATTGGAGTCAGTGAGCTGTAGTAACATTTAAGCCTGATGGAATTTTGACAGCCCTCGTTACTTGAAATGGTTTCTCAGCCCCAACACCTTCTTATCATGGACTACTCAAGGCCTGGGAGCTTAGTTCTCTTGGCATGCAAGGCAACAGAATGCAGATAACCCCATAACCTCTACCCCTCCACCTCACACCCTTATGATTCAGTCTGCCGTGCCTTGGACTTTGGCAGGAGCGCACAACTTCCTCCATCTGCTTCTTTCTTGGGCCTGTGAGTAAAGTTGGCAATCCAAAGTTTCTTTGCAGATTACAGTGTTGAGGTAAACTATTACAAGAAGCAGAACATAAATAGAATTTTAAAGTTCCTAAATCAGACTGACCATGTGCGCATTAAACAGAGGAATGTTCTTCGAATGTAATTTAGGCATCTAAATAGTGATTGCTGCCTGATACCTGGACAATGTCCATGGATTTTGCATGTCCAGAATATCCAGAGGGTGTCCATGCAAAACAAAAACAGGAATACCGGTCTTTTATTTTTTCAGTGACTGATAGACCATCACACGCTAGATCATTCTGGTTAGCTTCACACATTTCCGTCCCAGATAACCATACTGCTTTGCCTTGGATGGCCCGTATCGAATGCTTTCAGATATGCAGGAAGCTGTGTATTGACACAGGGCCGAGAAGGATGTAGATATGATGCTACAGAGACTGGATGCTGGGGTTTCCCACAAGCCTTAACCGAGTGACCTTCCAGACTTTGCAGACCTCCCAAAACCAGTTCTGAGTTCTCTGTTTTTGAAACACCTGCTTAGAGAAACAACTTTGTTGGTGAACAATGCAGATGCCATTGAAGAGGCCAGGGGTGTATCTTTGATATGAGTAGTTAAGGTCATCGTCAAAGCACTATGCAACACATCAGTTTTCTGATTATGGATGCAGACATCTTGAGGAAGATTTTTTTTAGTTGAGTTAGTGGTTTGCTGTATTGTTTTCCCCTCAGGCTGGAATTAACTCTTCAGAAACTGCGTAGAGGGTGGTCATGAGTTGTCCGTTTGGCCTTTTCTTGTTTCTTGAAATGAATTACAAGTGCACTTTTCCCAAAGACAAGATCTCTACCCAAGCACTGAATCTGGTCTTGTATTTTAGCCTTCTGTCTTTTCTACTGTCCCTTTTGAAAATGCTATATAAGAAAGCATCACGAGATCCTAAAGCTTCTTGATGTTAAGTTAAGATAGAACAGCCTTTCTCCTCTGGGACTTCTTATGTCTTGATTTTATCCTGTTGACCTGGAACTACAGTCTTCTTTTCTCCAAGACATTGAAATGTATCCATTTCTCAGCGTCCTTTACCAAGTCTTGAAAGCTTTCACCAAATATGTTGAGGACTATCTGCAACCACACTCTGCCACTACCATGCCTTCAAACTTGTACTGGTAAGTGACGACACCTGCATCATCCAGGTACAGAAGCGAGATGGGATCAAGCTTTGTAGGGACACAGCAAGCTCTGGATACAATCTTTGGTTTTTTAAGGCTGATCAGTGTCTGCACAATGGCATGCTTGGTTGGTGTGACATGTTTGGTTAGGGGGTAAGTACAGACTCCTGTGCATTCGTAGGCTTCATAGCCCTGCGGTTCTAAGATCCAAGAGTCCCAGCCAATGTCCTTAAAATCGACGTATAGGGAACTCTTCTTGCACTGGTTGCCCTTTGCATTCCTTCGAATCCTGGAGGCTGTGTCATAGATGAGGTTGGAGCGCATCTGCAGGAGAGCTTCTTCATCTGGTTCCTCTTGTTTCCCATTTCCTTCTTGTCCCATACTTCCTAGCTCCCCCCAGAGATCCAGGAGTTCCACCCCCAGGTTGTCATTCAGACCCGCGCCGGGCATTTCATGCTTGATCATCTCGTTCAGCTCCTGTTTTTCCCCTCTGTGATCTGTGCTTTGGTCATTGGAGAAAACAATTATCAGAGGTTTGTGGCTCTCTTCTGGACTGGTGTCGATCTCCATGTCCCCCCCTGTGGCAGGAACTTCAAATTCTGACCCGTTCTGTGAGTTTAAACTTGCGATGTGAACCTCCAGTCTATGAGTGCTGCCATAGTTGTACCTGCTCCAGTGTTGCACGGCAGCCGTAATGTCGAAAGTCTCCCAGCCATTGTCCGTGCCGTAAACCTGCCGTGACGCCAACTCCACTAGGTGCACCTGTTCCTCTTCTCCATCTTCGGACCAACTGTCATTCCGTGGAGCCACCTCATAAACGGTCACTGTCCGGTCAACACCGGCGTACAGGTGCCTGTCGATCTGAACGAGGGTGTAGAGACGGAGCTCAGCAGCCATAACCCGCTCATGATTGGGGATGGAAATGTTGAAAAGGAGAGGGTGTCGTCTCACACCATCAGGACTCACACTGCTTGGGGTGGACTCTGAGGAAGGGAGTAGTAACAGCTTTTATGCATGAACTAAACCAGACTTAGGACATCGGTTCACACGTGATGAACCATTGCACAAAATATCTTGAACAAAACCATGAGAAAAAAAGTACTGACTTTGGGTATGGTCAACTGCTAAATTACACACATTTCTAAATATGAAGATATCAACAGTGGTCCCAATATGAATAACTTCATAAAAAATGTTATCTTTTAGTTTTTTCAAAAGATGAAAGGAAATACTTTCTTTAGAAACATGGAAAATATCAGGAAAAATCAATATCATGCCTGGGAAATAAATAAACAGGAGATTAAAGCTTCGACAAAACCAAGCAAAACGCTCCTACCTTCATTTTTGAAACTGCGTACAATGTTTGCAGATGGCATGGATGTCCTGTCATGAGCAAACCGGTTGTACAATTCCAGCATGTATTCCGGAGGCTGCACTCTGGGTGCCCCAGGCTGCACTGGGGGGCCGTGTCCCGACAGGTTGAAGGTCCGGAGGAATTGTCCTCGCAGGGTATCCAGCAGACTTTGCATATCCACCTCACTGTCCTGCTCTAGAAGAGAAAGATCCACAACTCCTCCATGGCCATCATCAAGCCCAGGGGCAGTTCGGTGTCTCTCTAGGGAACTAATGGGACTGGCATCCCCAGAGAAAAGCCCTGAAAGGAGCAGGAGGAAAGAGAGGCAATGCATGGAGGTGGTTGTACAACCTTTGATGCCTGCCATGCTTAGGAGTGCCAGAGTGTGTATCAGCTGGACCCACTCTCCAACATGCAAGTTTCATGCAAAAAAGGAGTGAAATTGGTAGACTTCTTGATAAACCCCGGGAAGAAAAACACAAAATCTAAGCCTTTTCTTTTTTTCTTTTTTTTTTTTTGAAATCGTTGTTGAGTTATCCCTCTGGTTCCTGGTATTACCAAGATGAGTTGAGTCCTGGAGTTGATCTGGAAGATCAGTAACTCGGTCCTGTTCTGGGTGTAGATGAACACCAGTCGCAGTTTTGAAATGCACCTATTCTAGATCTTAGGTATTTATTTCTCCATTCATGCTCTGATGCGGCGCTGAAGTCTGCAGAGTTTGGTTTGAAGGATGGCCTCATTGAGTTTCACTGTGGCATCTCTTTTCTTCTTGTGTTTTCCTCTCTCTCACTCTCTCTCTCACGTCCTATCTCTTGGTCCCTTATCTATAAGCTAGGAAGCTCTGCGTTTTCACTGCCGATGGTCCAACTGTGTGTGTGTGTATGAGTGTGTGTGTGTTTGCTGTGCTGTTATCTACTTTCTTTCCTTAATGAGGACTTTGTAAACATCGTTCTGATACCAGCAGAAGCTGGGTTTTTTTTTTTTTTTGTTTGGGTGGGCGAGCCAGGGAAGTGACTTGGGCCTACTGTTTATTTACTTTTCCCAATGGTGTGGTTCTAGCGATGAACCACCATTTCATTGACCATGTCTCTTTCAGACAAAGTTGTTAAGGCCAGCTGTTATTTTTTTTCTTTGACTTAGATAGGATGGAGATGTGTCCACAACTCATCAAAACACGGTAATTTAAATGAAATGATGTGTGAGGACCATTTGCTTTGACATCACTGTAAGGGTGACGAGTTTGTGTACGAGTCAGCTCAAAATTAGAATGAAGAAGACTCAAATGCACAACTTGACAGACAAACAGGTTAAGACGGGTTGCTTTTTGCTACTCCGACATGCACTAGCATTGGACTTCAGCCATGAAACTGGACAAATTTCTCCGTCCATCTACCGCCACTAGTTCCTTGGTGATGATGAGCGACCCTGAGTTAGTGGGACAACAGAAGTTAAGAAAATGAATATATGGCAAAATATATATTTTTTTTAATACAGATTTACAAAGGCTAAGGGGTCACAGAAAATTCATGGCCATTTCAAGTGTTTATCCCAAAACCTCTGGGTTAACTATTCTCTCTTTCTCTGGTGTTTTCTTAACATTTCTTTGTAATCCTCCACCTGCCGTTCCTTTTAAACATCACGGATGATTTACTACATTTTACAAGGTGAAAACAGGTTCTCCTATCCAGTAACTCTTACAATATCACGTACAATTAACAGTACGATGTTTTTTAATGTCTTTAATGTCCTATCAGTGCTTGGTTGTTCAACCAATAACTCCCAAAGTATCAGTCCATCAGCGATGAGTGTTTTTCTGAGCTTACACGTCAAACGAACAGCACTTTCGGAAGTGCTGAGGAACCCTTATCACAATCATCCAGGGACTGACAAGGCCTTGTAGTCGAAAGAAAACACTGGCAACCATGAAGAGTTTGTCAAACGCAGCCCTGTCTGGCCAGGACGCTTCACATAGTTTGAAATCTCCAAGGCACAGAAGAGTGGCACACCACTTTCTGCTGATTTGGAAGCAGCTTTCGGGTCACCGAGTCCAAGTATAAGTGCTTAGATACCTATTAGCAAGACTTTCTCAGATCACTGTGAAATGTGGGGACCAGCACTTCATGAAGCAAAGGTCTACCCCCAAGGGCCAGATATGCCAATGCCACGTTATGTGTGAATGATTAGAAATGACGCACAAGGTCAGGAGTCACGACGATAGACCTTTAAGAGGGTGTGTAGGAGAAGTTTGACCTAGTGACCAAATGTTCCAACATTCCACTCGCCTTCCCCCTACATTCCTGCTTTCCTTTGTCTGGTGAAACAGAATACTACAGATTGTGGCTGTGATGTTAACCAAACTTTGACTGGACCTTCCAGAAAGATCTTATTCAAGTCCACCAGAACAATCCGGACTCTGCGTCATAGGCAACCCTGCCACGGATTGTCAACAAAGCAGTGGATGTTTTCTTATTGATCTCATCCTCCACACCTCTGCGTCTGGATCCGCGGCTTTTGTTTTTCGATCATCATGACAGTTCTCAGGCATCCCACTGACATCCTTACTTACGTAATATTTTCCCCCGTGTTTTTCCTTGTTGGTTTCAAGTCATGCGATAACCTTTTATTCTCACTCCCTCACTCACACGCCATCTCCGATCTCCAGGCGGTCCCCATATTGCTTACCACAAGATGCTTACAAATACAAATCATACTCTGAGCTTGTGCTAACTTTTACACGTTGAGCTTGACCTGTCTCAATAAAATTTTCAGAAGCGTTCGCAAGTTCTACACAGGTCCCATCTTTGAGAATGTAGCTTTACCTTTTATGGAGTTCTGTGGGTGTCGCTGAATGCAAATGAGCTATAACGAGCGAATAAAACCAGTCTGACTAAAGCTTTTGTAAATCTGGTTGGAATTTTTAGTTCGGTTTGGCCTAAGAAAACACTCACACACACTATGAAAATAAAATTTTCTACGAGAACACCTGTAGAGACATTTGTGAAGCTACAGGATTCCCTTCGAGATATTCAGCAATGTAGCTTTTAACCACCAAGAACAGCGCTTGACCCAAAATCAATTCCTGCTAGCTATGTAAAAACAAATCTTAACATGCTAAATGTTCTATGCTAAATGTTCAAACTGTGTTATATATGAGAAAAGAACATTTCAGCTACCCCCAGCGTACCTTGAGTTACTGGGAATCAGTGATTAATGACATGATGACATCGTTCACATAGTGAACTAAATTTTTATTAGAAATTGAATCTGAGTTTTAAAGAACAAAGTTTCTGTTCACAGCACATCCAAAAACAATTATAATTCTCTACTTAATTCTATCAAAAATCAGCAGACACTCGAGAGAACTTGTGTTGTATTTTGGAAAGACATGGCTTGAAAAGCAAACTCTAAAACATAACGCAGTCCATTAACATTGTCTTTCACCCCCAGCACGCTCATTACAATGAGAATTCACATTCTTCAGCTTTCCGTGCTGTTGTCTGGTGGCCAACGGAAATTAATAAAAACAAACGGTTTGAGAAAATGAGCGATATGCTGCGTTCCATTTGCATGCGGAAGTCAGCATATCCGACTTCCGAGTCAGAAATGTCAAATGGAACACCCCCTGAAGTCGGATGTCCGACTCGGAAAGTCAGGAGATCCTCACCGTCCCTGAGTTAAAAATCCAAAATGGCAGCACCCTGCCTGAAGAGTTAGTGAAAGCTTCCGGCTATTTTTGTGTCATTTAATCATTCGTACACACAGCACTGTCCAAGTTTTATCGGTGCTCGTATTGATACAGTGTTCTGATGCGCTCAATACCATGTAATGTGGTGTTTTCAGGCGGTGTTGCTAATTAACGGCTAACGGCTACCCGCTAGTGAGCGACCCAGGCTTACCCCACTGCGTCACATTTAAAGAAAAGTCCTAAAAGGAAGCTGAAATTCCAGTTTAAACCTTGAAGGTGATGTTTAATAGGGTGAGATCAGATGATTAGAGATATAGTTTAGTTAGACTTGCAGTAAAACTCTGGTAAAGGAGATAAGAACGAGCATAATAGCGGTTTTCCTGGAGGCATCCATATTGGTTTTCCAAATTGCACAAATGGAACGCAGTTGGACGTGATGTCATTCCCAACTCCGAAATCTGACTTCCGTGGCAAATGGAACCCAGCAATGAACCAGTCTTAAAACATTTACGAACATTGTGAACGTTGTTTCCTGGGAACGTATCGGTACCAGCCGATAATTCATCCACTGATTAGCAAGATAAAATATTATCTCACTGTGAGGATATGATATTTATTACCTAATGAAAAAAAAATACTATATTTTCATATATTATTGTCCATAATGTATGTTTAAATAGAATGGTTAAAATATCGTCTGGAAATAAATAGCCAGATGGTTCGTAAAACCAACAGAAGTTCCATACTATAGCAGTCGTATTCGACTGCACGGATCTGTCCTGAAGTGAGAGTCCTGAGCGTCCTGAGTCCTGAGCGTGTGTGTTCACATTGCTTTGGCTTTACTGATGAACGCCTGGATGTCTCGGTCCAGCTGCTCATTGCGTCTCAAAGCTTCGTCCCTGCTGCGTTCTGCATTACGTAACAAAACCTCCAGAGCCGCTTTATTCCGACGCTCGGCCTCCAGCGCTGATTGGAGCTCGGCCACGGTTGCACTCAGCTCCTTGTTCCTCTGCTGGAGACTGAAAAGCACACAAACGCACACTCGCATTAGAACAGTGTTGGTGTTAGCATGTGTCGCAGTGTGACGTTTACTCTGGGGATAAAATCAGGGTTTCTACCGTCAGAATCAGGTGTACTACTGTGTAGATCCACAATGCCTGTGCAGTCTGAGCACCATGTGATTTCCACCATCGTCTAAAGGGATTGAGTCATGCAGTGCCAGAAATAGTCACATGACCAGATAAACGTCAGATTCATAGCAGGTTTCGACTCTTTTGAGGATTAAGAATTGCACAGTTCCTAAAAAAAGATTCTTGGTTTGGTTTGGCCTTCACAAGCGTTCTGGCCTTTAACTGAGCCTTGAATAAAGTTTAAATATAAGCTGTTTAAAATATAATAAACATGAGGAAAGACATCTGTAATGTTAAGCGTAGGGACACGTAATTGACATGTTATTAAGCTGCAGGACTGAAGACAGCAAATATCAAGGCAGTTAAGACTGAGGTAGTTGTTCTTAATATTTCTGTGATTCTTTTGAGTACTGGTCGTGCTATGAAGCTTATGGAAACTCCAAGCCCTCCAGATGGGAAGTTTCTTGGAGCTACAGCCGGGAACTTTCAATCAGTCCCGGTTTCTCTGGTGGGATCGCACCGTGAGAAGGTTCTTTGGTTCCTGTAAAACAGTGGTCACCAACTCTGTTTCCCGTTCCCAGAGATCTACCATCATGAAGTCTTTAGTTCCAACCCTAACCATGTCCATTGGACGATCTAATCATTGCCTTAAGAAGTCTTGTTCAAGTAATGTTAGAGGTGTTAGGTGTGTATTAGAGTTTGGCTGGAGATGAAATCTGCAGGATGGGAGATCTCCAGGAACAAGGCTGGTGACCACTGCTGTAACAGGTCCTGTGTCATCAGACCTATTTTTAAACCCTGCATGCTTTGTGTCGGGTATGTTTGGAATTAGGAGACCTTAAAATTATAAGTCTTTAGATTTCAGCTCTAACCTGGTAATCAGTTGCTGTTGGTCGGTTGTGTTTTCCACCTGTTTCTGGATAACATTCTGTGGCTGCTGTTTCACAATCTCCTCCCTGCTCGGAGATGGTGAACTCTGCTTCAAGTTCTCTTTTGGCTTGGTCTGAGGTTCCACTTTTGCTTGTGGGGGTTCTGCAGGTTTATCCCCACCGTTGCTACTCCTCCTTTCCTGCAAGGCATCCTTCCCTTCCTCTTTACCATTGCTGTTCTGTTTTTCCGGGAAGAGTGTCACCTTCTGAAGGTCCAGGATCTTGAAGATGTCCTCGGAGAACGTCTTCTCGTCCTTCTCGTCTAAGGTCTCCTGCAGATAGCTCCAGCGCTCCCAGGATGGTTCACGGGACGCTCTAAATCCAGGGGGGCCACCCAAGCTGGGCAGAGTCTGAGTACGTTTCCTTGGGCTGGCACTCAGGACGTCTGCTGGAGGTGGGGATGTGGGGGACGAAGAGGACAAAGAGGAAGGAGCAACAATGGATGCTGACCTCTCTGCCTCAAATGCGTCCACTTCCTCTTCTTCTGGTGACTCAGACAAGGATGACATTTCACACTTAGAAAGCAGAGGACAGACAGGGTTAGTGTGGGACGAGGAAGTGAAAGCAATAAAGAACAAATGAGACTTATTGCGAACAACAGCCTTGTGTGATGAAGCAGAGTTACTGTCTCCACCCCAACTTAGATTATTTTCCAGTAACTGCATTTTTCAAAGCGTTTTATTCCCCTTAGAATGCATGAATTTACCAACATTTCATTTTTTTGTTTCCTAAAAAAAGTATTAAAAAGTTTTAAGATTTAATTTTGTGAAACATCCAAAATACCCCAATGTAGTTCCTGTTCTCGCTTACATCTTTAGGAGCTGTGAAAAGTTGTTCCCTCACCAGCTTCCGTCTTTTCTGTTTTTATCTGAGACCAAATGCGGATGCTAGAAAAATATTCACCATGTCAACAATTACACACAGTGGAACCTCTGGTCATGAACACCTCCGAACAAGAACAAATCGATTCCCGACCAAAAAATTCGCCGAAATTTTGTATCTGGTCAGGACCACATAATCGGGTGGCGAACAAACAGAGCCCCGCCCATTTTCCCCTTCCGCTTCGTGCGCGCCAATGTTTTCCCATTTCCTGTTTGTGTATTGCGTACCTAACAAAGACGCACATGTCCCTTTAATCGGTCTCGCTCAGACATGCGTTCATTGGCTGTACAGTAACCTCCTCCCCGCCCATCTTCCTCCTC
>JAQMCW010000014.1:15206759-15216896 GCA_030068335.1 Chrysichthys cranchii | reverse complement strand
CTGTTTGAATTATCTGCAGTATTTAATAATTTAATGACACATTTAAATAGTTATTTAAATAGTTATTTAAATGTTTATTATATTTATTGTATTGTGGCACTCTCCACACTCCATATAAAAGCACAGAAGCAATGGAAATAACATAAAATAGTCTAAAATTTCAACAATCCCCTCAGATGTTTGGTAAACTGCAAAGAAAAGTCAACAACGTGCCACAGATGTGAACTTGGAGCTGCAAGAAACAGTCTGGTCTCGCTAAAAGTCAACGTCATTTGACTAGAAATGAGGCTAACAATTTAACAAACTAGCACATGGACATCAAGTCTTTCATAGAAACCAAGAAAAGGCAACGTGACAGTGAAAGGGGGACTAAAACTTAAAATTTTTACCTCAGATGCATTGCTAAATTACTAAGGAAAGACTTCGTATGACGAAAACGACCCTGTAATTACACTTAGCATTGACCACAAAGCAAACTCCACTGGATTCTTACATTCCATGTAATCAACTCTCAACACTGTCACAAGGTTGAACAAACTTTCTGGTGTGTTAAATTGAACACAGAAAGGCCTATTGGATATAAGCTATTGGCCTGAAATTATGGCTAACGATTTGGAAAGCTAACAGTCAGGGTTCAGTTCGACAGAGCGACAGTGTAATTGTGTAAATGAGACTGAAACATCAACATTTACCTCAGATTTGTCAGTAAAACACTAAGAAAAGACTCTATATGAGTAAAATTACACTGTAATTATACTTAGCACTGACCGCTAAGCAAACACTTATAGGTTCTGAAGTCCTATATTATGAAAGATAAACACTGTGCCACAAGTCATGAGCTCAGAGCTTTTACAAAACTTTTGGTGTGTTAACACGAACACCAAAAGACCTCTTGCTGTTATCTGAATGGAAATAAAGCTACAGATTTAGCAAGCTGTAGTACATAGGCATTAAGTCATTTATAGAAGCAAAGAAAAGACAGAAGGACAGTGGAAATGAGACACAACACTCAACATTTACCTCAGATGTGTTGGTAAAATCCTAAGAAAAAACTCCATGTGGCTAAAATTACACTGAAATTATACTTAGCATTGACCGCTAAGCAAACTCCTCCAGGTTCTGAAGATCCACCTTATGAAACACCAACCTTATGGGATGAGATGCAAATTTTTAAAATGCTATTTCTAAAATGTCATTTGACTGAAAATCAGGCCAATGATTTAGCAAGCTATTAAACAGTCATGAAGTCGTTTATAGAAACTAGTAGTAGTGAAAATGAGATCGAAACATCAACATTTACCTCAGAAGTGTTGGTAAAATAGTAAAGAAAGACAAAATTGGACTAAAATAGGACTGGACGTTCCATGTGAAAGGTCATAAACAGCACTAAACAGTACGTGGCGCCATTTAAATGCAGTATTAGAGTGTCAGCCATTTTAAAAAACAGTACAAAGCACTAAAGTGGATATTTTTTGAAACCAGATTTAGTTCATTCTCTTTCAGATATGCTATTGTCATGTTTATTACCCAGAATGCATTGTGGATACACTGCTACGTCAGTTTTAAGCACTACAGATATCTGTATTTGAAATCGAGAGAGCTGATGACGACAGTTCATTGGTGGCCATAAAATGTATTTCCTTCCTTTAAATAGTTAACAGTTAGATAATGCATTATTAATGAATCGCTATGCTAGCTTTCTGTTTTCTTGCTAAATTAGGCTACTTATTTGATGAAGTTCAGGTAATTAATCCAAGACGTCGGATTGATAATTTTATTAATACACTGATTTTGCAAAAGACTTTGCTGTAGCACTAGGGCACAATTTTTTAGCTTAAAACGTGAATGACTAGCTTGTCACAGTCAATATGCTAGCAGGCTATTAGGTAGCTAACGAACAGGCTACATTAGTGCAAAGTTGTGATTTTCTCATTTTCTAGCATTTCTTCTTCCTGACTCATTAAAATAAAACTCATGTTTTCTATCAGCAATCGCAGGCACGCATGACACGTCCGGCACATCGGCACATTTACATCCATTTACATTTTAATGTTCCTATTCAAATCTTGTTCCTTCACACCACGACCTTGACACAACAAGCCCTGCTGAAGAGGTAACAGGTTTATCCAATGTAGATCATCAGGTGGTAACATTCATCTTGTACAGACTGCTAATTAGCAAGCTAGCTAGCAAGCTGTTAGCCCAATCAAAAGCTAAAGTAATGCGATGGATTTCTCTTGAATCTTGAAATTTTCTCAGATTGTTCCTTGATATTAAGAGCTCCAGGAAGATTTTTCTAGCTAGCTAGAACTAGCATTTGACTGGCAAGTGCAATTGCAAAAAAGAAAGCCTCGGGTTGGCAGCTGTGCACTCGCGCGCACACACACACACACACACACACACACACACACACGCAGGTAATACATTCTCCGCATTTAGATACATTTACATATTTAGTTTACATTTTTCCAGGGTTTTATTCAAATTGGTTTCTTCAGTCCGTGAAACAACGCAGCCCAGCTAAAGAATAACAGAAATACATATCACTTGCTAGCAGTGAAGAAATGATGACTGCAGGTACCTCAATGACTGATATATTTATTGAAAACAGGCTACATGTCTCTTTCTTTTTTAAATTAACATTAAATATTTCCGTCTAATTTTGCCACGCCTGGAATTTTCACCTTTTTATTTGCCCTTATTTTACTCTTTAGAAGAAATCAAGACGACTGTCTGAAAGAGTTAGCATTATATTCATGTGAGATGTATAGTGCTAAATCAAGTCTTTTCTCACTTAGATAAACAATTGTTCCATGATACAGGCTACAAAAAGTGTAAAGTGCTGGCTGTATATTTAAAAGGCTACGAGCGATGAAGACCATTTGTGCAGAATGTCAAATTCTACCAAGAACGCTAACTAAATAATAAAAATTACATACTCCAGCTAGCTAGCTGCTAGATTGCCAGAATCATGTTGGGCTAGCATTACAAAACGTTATGGCCTACAGCAAAGCTATGACCTAAATCTCACACGAGAGTCGCTTGATTTACAAATTGGGTCCATTTTATTTCCTGTATTTATTTTACAGGTTAATCTTAGACATAGCGAAGAAAGATTTAGATCTGTAATATTTAAAAGAAAAGGTGTGAGTCAGGTACAGACAAACCAAGATGAAATCAACACGTGCTGCTTTAGTCTTTCAGTCTTCTTCGTCCCAGCACACTGCACGAACGTAGTTCTGAAAAAAAAAGGGATGAATTTACCCATCCATCTCCCAGCACTCAACATGCTAGTGCTTCGATTCCCTGATGTGCTTGTGTACTCTGTATTGGTTTTTTCTGTGCCAGTTCTCTGGGTGAGGGTAAGGTCAGAGTTTTAGATATGACCCGCAGATCATGACAACAATCACGACAAAGGCAGAAAATTCCACAGAGAGAAAGAGCTCGTCAGATCGTTTACCAGGAACTCGCTAAAGACTTTCCTGTTCGATCTGGAAACCTGACGAATCTGGCTGTTGCTTTGTCTATTAAATTGCCTCCACCTCTTTCCACGGCTCTGCGTCGTCTTTTCATCTTCGTCTTGTTTTTTTTTAAACTGGTTTCCAGACAGGTTTTGAAAAGCAACAGCAATTGAAAAGAAACCTGCTGGTGAGGTGGGGCTATCAGAGGTTTCTGGGGAAGTTCTGCCCTTTGAGATTTGGTGTCAGCCTTCAGGAGGTTCCCTGAAACCTGCTCTGTTCCTACTGTAGACCTGTGTACAGATAAAGGTGACAAGGAGAGATCAGGAAAAGGGCTAGGCATACCTCGGCGTTATAGTTTTAGGATAACGATCAACCCTTTCCATCACTCGTCTTTGTAAAAACGATCTTATCATTCTCTCCATCCTTCCTCTCTTCAGCTTATTGATTGTTAACAGAGGGCATCTCCTTTCACCATTGAGGCCCAATTATGGTTACGGACAGCTTGACAAACCCATCCAAGCTCTCTCTATCGCGTCCTCTTTCTCTCCCTCGCATCCCTCTCTCCTCTCGTCTGCTTACCGCCAGTGTGCCGTGATTAAGGCTCGCCGTCTGTCCCGCTCCAGATTGCGGTGGCGAGCGTGGTGGAGCACGCCATCTTCTCCAGCGTGAGATCAAAGAGAAGAGAAGCTCGTCATCCAACCAGCTCTCAGACCGAAACGTCTGGGGCTGGACATACCCAAACATCCAAACTGTTTAGTAACCATGGCAACAGCAGTTAGAATCTATTTAGGACAAAAATCTATTTAATGAGTAAAACGCTACTGTAGGAAGATCATCAGTGACCAAGCGGCGCTAGTGTTGCCGCCCCAAAGCGTTTTACTCCACTTACACCACAGCAGTTCAGCAAAGATTCGGATTTACATTTATTTAAAAAAATAAAAAAACAAAAAAAAACGTATTATACTTTTTATCCATTTAGAGTTGCTTTTAATTTTGTGAAAAGATTGCAAAATAGGTTAGTTCCTGTTCTCACTTACGTTATAGCACCTTTAAACAGTCGATCCCTCACCTGCATCTCTTTATCCCCTCTCTCTTCAAGTTAATAAGACAAAATACGGAAAGCGTTAAAAATGTAATCTCCTCTTTCCTGGAGACGGCAAAGAGTGTAGGTGCAGCTTTACCTCCGACTGGTGCAAAGCGCCCACACTGGGGACTCCTTCCATAAAATGTTGCATAAACATCTCCTTACCCTCAAGAAAACGTCAGCGATTTTACACCTTTTTTTTTTTTTTTTTTAATCCCTTTACGTGGCGCGTCTGCCGTACACGTCCCTGCGATTGAGCGGTTACTACAGAAACGATCACATATTAGAACGAGCTCGTTAATATAAACCTGCGCTGTACGGTCAGAAAATTAATCCACACCTTCTGACCAATCAGGATCCAGAATTAAACAGCGCTGTGGTGTAATGAATCTTCCGTAGCATTTGAATTCTTGAAGAGGATTTCGGTTTAACACGCTAGCTGAGGTCTTTCTTCGCTTGTAGTTTAGCACAACAGTAGCTGCCTTCATGCTGACTAACTAACTAAGTAATATAATGCTACATCATTTATTTAGAAGCGCATAAAAGCCATTAGAAAAACAGGCACACTTGTGAAAGCAGAGTGAAATTCTGTGACACTTTTCAATAACAAAATGCTCGCGAGTCGCACATCGCAGTGAAGGGGAATTTTAGATTTCTCCAACTTTACGCGTCAGGATATGACGCTAGAATCTTAAATGTCTCCTTACTTCTTGGGTTAGACGTCAAATCCGGAGAAATTTCAGATTGAATGCAGGTCAAATCTGCGCTATTCGATTTACCTATAACGGGAACCACCTAGCTGTCGGTTGCTAGGTAACTGATCACCCACTAGTTTGGGTTTCTGAGCCTAAAATTTGCTTAAAACGAGATGGATTTTCCCAAAACGCAGCCTTCCAGGCTTCTGTTATCAACCAACACGAGCCATCCTCTTTAGCTTTCGGCATTCATAAAACAAACAAAAACAAACAAGTCTGTGGTGTTTTGCTTGGTTTTGTTTTATTTCAGACGTTACTAGCAAAGAGTAACAAACTCGACACACGTACATATCGTTGCTGATGTTTGCTTTCTTTCTTTCTTTTTTTTCTTTCCTTTTTTTTTTTTTTTTTCACCACATTTGAGTAGGCAACATCCAAACAGACCGCGTTTTCTACATTTTTTTTTGTTGTCGTTTCCAAACAAAGTAACAGCGTAAAAACGTCCCATTTTAATTTCGATTCAACGTGGAAAAAAACCAACCAACAACAACAAAAAAACAAAACAAAACAAAACAAAACAAAACAAAAAAAACAGACATGTAGCTGTCCTAGAGGCAGTAGCTTTATTTTACTTTTTTTTTTTTTTTTATTAAAGTGTGTGTCTGGTTAGTCGTAGAACACACCTGAGACACCATCAGTGGGAATGATTCTGCGATGCGTTTGCTTACCAAAACAGATCGTACGGATGGTAGTTTTTGTTTTGTTTTTTCTGTACGGCGTTAAGGCTTTAGCCATTTTGGTATTTAGAGTCCCCAACCCCCGTACGTGTACGCGTGGAAGGAGTGCAAACATCCATCACGGCCCCTGGACGTTAGCTGCAGGGTTGAAGGTGGCACAGGATTTTGAAATGACGAAGAAAAAAAACAAAACAAACAAAACAAAAGCAACCCAAAACTGGTGTGTGTGTGTGTGTGTGTGTGTGTATACGGGGAGGGGTTTGTTCTCGAGAAAAACCACGAGTGTGTGTCAGCACCCGGGACGCGCTGGAGCCACGCAGGGTGTTTGTGCAAATCCTGTGCATTTCAGCTAATGATTATGATTCGCAAATCTGCACAGATGGGTGTGAAAGCCTGCGTTACTCAAACGTGCCCTTTTTTTTTCTTTCTTTTTTTTTTTTAAAGTCTTTCACAGAATGTTCCAGAGTTTTATTTATTTCTCTCTGCGCTGGTGTTGAAGGAGGGCAGAGAGAAGAAACGCTCACACACACACAATAAAGGATAAAGGAGTCATCAAAAGGCAGGGTGGATTTAAGTGCGTACATACGTGTGTGTGTGTGTGTGTGTGAAGAACCACTATTATTACACCAGCTCTTAGACACGTTGGGAAGGAACAGGACTTTGTACCTTTTACTCGTAACAAATAAAAACAGACCTAAACAAACAGGAACAGTTTCGACGAATCCGACACCGACCGCCGAGACAGAAACCGAACCCTCGTCCCGGACCCTTTCTCTCTGTCTGGAGACAGTGACCCCCCACCCCCCTGCCCCCCACAAACACACATACACACACACACACACACACACACACACAAACCCAACCCCCTTCCCAGTCTATCATCCGCGTCTCATTTCGTCGCTACATCTTGATACGCGCTACATTTTATATATATGTATACATTTTCTCCCTCCCGGAGGTGGGGGGTGGGATAGGAGGCGGGGCCGACTTGTAAAGTGATTTTAAAAAATTCCACATATTAAAACAATCCTACATATTACTTTTTTTTTTCTTTCCCCCGAAGTTTGTTGATTTTTTATTTGTTTAACGTTTTTTTTGGGGGGTTGTTTTTTGTTTTTTTGGTGCACTTCTTTCACGTTGCTAAGGTCTGATGCGATTTCCTCTTAGCTGCGCTAATAAAAAATAAATAAGAAGTCTACGCTCGGTCTACATTCAGACGACTTCGAAGCTCGACTTTGTTTCTTTGTCACGTCACGTGCGTTTCCCTGACAACCGTCGCTACGACGTCACCACACAAACTACATTCCCTTTACTCACCTTTTACCCCGTTCTCTTACACTTTACACACATTTATCTCTCTCTCTCTCTCTCTAAATATATATATATATATAAAATATCTATATTTCAATAACATTTCTCATATATGCAAACAAAATGAAAGAATCGAACACGTCCGACAGCCAGAACAGCACAAGGTCATTTCAGGATGAACACAAATACAGTCTAAATACAACAGAGCTCTAAATCCGTGTCCGTACACACTGCAGGTCATCCGCGCAAATAAAAAGCACACCTTCAGGACGACAGGAAGAGGAAAAGATCAACAATTTACAAATAAGGAGAAAACCCACTGCGACGACTGAAGCCACGAAGGAAATTACAACTTTAAATAGACTCTTCTCTCTCTCTTTTTGTTTTATACATACATACATAATATATATATATATATGTGTGTGTGTATAAAACATATATATTTATCTGTGACGTATATATTTGGATTAAATAAATACTTTTGTGATACATATAGATGTATAGATATATTTCTGTAAACTATATACATAAAATGCGATGTTGTCGATAAAAGATAAACAATTTCGGAGAAGGACGGTGACACGCACACACACACGTGCACCCAGAGAAAGAAGGTCAGCCCTGCTGGGTTCGCAACCAAAGCCCTTTTTCTGTATCGCCTTCCCATAATTCTGAGCACTTTATTACGATAATAACACTCACTGACTTCCTGTTCGGTAGTGGAATGTGCTTACTTCCTTATTTCCTATTTATTGGGGGAGGGGAAAACACACACACACACACACACACACACACAAAAACAGCACAAAACACACTCGCGCCACTGCCCTTAGACCAGAGAGGAAGAGATGGAACGACTCGAATTTAAATCTCTCATTTCAACCACGTGACAATCTCGTGCTGCGATGCGATACGTTCCTCACGTCGACAGTTTACTCTGTGTTTAAAAAAAACCCCCAAAAAACAAAGAAAAAAAAGGAAAAGAAAAAGAAGGAAAACAATGACAACAAGTCAGGGTGCCAGGTGATCGGCAGCACCGAAACGTCCCCATGATGTCTCCTTGCGAAGTCTTTCCACCATATTTCCCCCCCTTTTTTAAAATTTTTTTTTTTAAAATGATTACTATTTTTTTTTAAATAAACGATGTGTCCCCTGCGTCACGTTGGTTACATTCGGATCTTGACACCGACCTCTTACACCCCCCCCGATCCCGATCCCGAGCGCTGAACGACTGAGCGCTGACGTCAGGTGACGGGTGTTGGCGTCCAGCTGTGCTAGCAAGGTTCGGTTGATTTGAGAGAGAAAACAAAAGGTCTGAAAGAGTCAGGCTGAACTGTTGAGTGACTGTGGTTGTTGAGGAGAATGACATCATGTCACAACACGTCACACCGTTGCTAGGTAACCGTCCCACGGCTTGGTGGTGGTGGTGGTGGTTTTTGGAAGGGGGGGGTTGGACGTTGGGACAGTGCAGGAACATTATTATCTCAATTTAAGACTAGCTTAAAGACTACACCTGAACTAGAGTAGCTGCGATCCCTCTGGAGAGCAGAGGAGCGAGAAGTCGATCACGATGACCACAAGGACGACGATGACGACGACGGAGACGGAGACGGCGCGCCTCTTGTTTTGTCTTTTCGTTTCTTCTGTATTGTTGCTGTATATTGTATGTGAGCTGAAGAAAAGAAAAAAAAAAACAACAAAAAACAAAACAAAACACCAAAAAACATTCCTGCTGTGTGATCTTTGGTTAAAGCCGACCTTCTGGCGCTGATCTCGGGGGAAAAAACAAAAAAACAAAAACGACGTACGTTACTCTCGGATCTGCTGCGCAGGGGGCCGGCTTACACCGAGAAGCTGCTTTTAAGTGCAAAATTCCATGCTGTGATAGGTCAGCTGACCGGTCAGGTGACCTAGCCCTGTGTCTGGAACGTCCTGATCTGATTGGTGGATGACGGAAGGTGGTGGAGGGTCGACGCAGGCGGTGGGCGTGGCAATGAGAAACATTCTCTGGTATGACAAGAGCGCGAGGAGAAGGGGGGGGGAGCGAGGTAGGGAGGATCTGAGTGGACGCCTGGATGGACGTCCTCTGCGGCTGATCTGTCGGCGGAGGCGGGAAGGTTTCGGAGGAGCGGACGCGTGAGCCCGCGGCGTTTTCTTCGATCTCGGAGAAGAAGCCTGCGTTTTGGTCTGGATCGTGCGTACGGGGCGTGGCAGAGCAAGAGAGGGCTCTTATTCTGGAACCTTCCGTACGTCAGGTGGCAGCTCACGCGGTCGCGCTCCGGCGCTGGAGGTCGTTCGAGTGAGTGAGTGAGTGAGTGGAGGTGTCAGAGGTGGAGGTCAGGCGGGAGAGGGTGTGCTCTTATAGACTTAGAGTTTTCTCCTGAGTGGTGGCGAGGCGGCGCAGGCTGGCGTGGCTGGAGTAGCCCTCGTCGCTGCAGCTGCTCCTCAGGCTACCTCGCTCGTCTGAGTCACTCACGCTGCTGGTGCTCCACTCCAGATCACCCAGCAGGTAGTCCGTGCCCTCAACGTCCACATCCAGCTCTTCTGTAGCGCAAACACAAACACACACACTGTTATCAAATGATGATCACTGAAGCAGTGTCCACGACCCGCGTATAGATCTGCTCACGAACTGCCGTTTAAAAACGCAAATTTCATTTTTCCTTCAACAATAACCATCTTCACATCAGCTGTGTCCACTCCCAGTCCTCTGGTAATTATTTTAAAATATACACACACGTGGACAAAATTGTTGGTACCCTTCCGTTAAAAAAAGAAAAACCCACAATGGTCACTGAAATAACTTGAAACTGACAAAAGTAATAATAAATAAAGGTTTACTGAAAATT
>JAQMCW010000014.1:15104071-15119117 GCA_030068335.1 Chrysichthys cranchii | reverse complement strand
TTTTTTTTGTGTGTTTGTGTGTGTGTGTGTGTGTGTGTGTGTGTGTGTGTGTGTGTGTGTGTGTGTGTGCTTTTTTTTTCACATTTCTGATTTATACCTGAGTACATTTTTTCCCTTTTTTGACTGGCACAAGCTCTATAATCGACAAACCAAATAAGTGTCAGCATTATGTTGGTCTTAAAGCGGTCTGTCAAGATTACATAAACATCATGTTTGTCTTTTTTTTTTTATATCTCTTCTTATCTTTATCCAAGCTGTTCCAAGAGAAATGTCGACAGTCTAATCTCTCAACATCAATCTCATACATTTCCTACAGATTCTGAATGTTTCTTTGTTGATTCTAAATGATTGTCTGCTATCTTGATTATAAGTCTCTGGGCAAGCCGAACGCTGACGTTTCTTTGCAGCTTATATAAAACAGCTCCAACCCTTCTTCCAGCGGGTTTTTTCGACAATATAGAAAAAATCCCCCATTATCAGGTTGAACAGCTGGATGCAGACAATGACTGCAGAATACTTTTGCCGGAAAGAAAAACTCTTAAAATGTAGAAAAATAGAAAGGACCACATGAACTTCAACAATATCCCCCATTCCTCTTGTGAAATGTTTAAATATTTATACACCATCATGCTCCTGACCAGATATTTAATCATATATTGAAAATCTCTAATTGATCACGTTAAAATATGACCCCATTTATTTTGCTGCGTCTGTTGTGTATCTATTTTCTTTCTAAACTTGCATTAATTCTCCTAAAAGGTCAAGGAGTCATCTCTTTTGCTGGTCAGCTAGCGTGAACATCGATGACTCCAAGCTTACACCTTTCTCAGAGCGTTCAGCTCATCTCTATTATAATATATAGAATACAGATTTATCCAGTGGATTTATCGCAGGATTGCTGCCATTTGGCAGAAGAGTCTCAGGATTTGTTCAGTCCGGTTGCTGAACTGTGGAAATGTGTCCGGTACTTGCTCCAAGCTTGATTCGTGGTCACAGTAATGTGACTATGCATGTCCAGGTCCTCCATCTGCAGTCTTTCTTATCGCACAACCACTTTAGTCCTTTTGGCCGCCTCAGACCAGGCATCATGCCTGCCAATGGAGCTTCTCAATCTGCAGCTGCCGCTTTCCCCTCAGTGGGCCTCATTCCGTAGATGCTCAGGTTACAGCTGGTGTTTGCTGATGGTCTCTCGGTTGATTCCCAGTCATGCTAATTGAATTAATCTTGTAATGCTTCACTCTATCCAGAACCTTTTGTTCCATCACCTTTTAAAAGTGTAAATAGTTCTGGGTTCATTTTAGAGGCCTTTTGTCCACACAGATCCCAGGAATACTGGTAGGATGGGTCACTGCCACAAAGATCCTACAATCAGAACAAGAGTGGGAAAAGTATAGAGAAACTGTACTTAAACATATAGGCACTGTATCAAAATCTCAATTAACGTAATTAATTAACTCAATTAATTACCTAGATAATGATTAATATGAACCTTGTTGGAATGGCTGTTCAGTTGGCATTAGCAATAGAAACACAACGAGCTAGCGAATTTAGCAAACTTAAATCTAGATTTACGTGTGACTGCAATGGCCAATATTTCATTCTTTCATGGGAATTGTTGGTAAAACGGCTTGATCACGGATGAAAGTTTGTCATTTTTTATGCATGTCTATGTGTGGCAGCTGTGATTTCTTAAACGTCTTATAATAATAATAATTTTATAATCATTCAGTCCGTATAAGTAAGCATAAACGAAGCTGACTAGCATGGAGAAATGGCTAAGGGCAATTTTAACCAGTATTTTGAGGTCGAAATGAAAATGCAAGTGATATAAAATGTTTTTCTTTATTTTTACTTTTGTAGTTGCATTTACTTAAGAGTACAGTTATTCAATATTTGCAAGAATGCTTGAGAAAAGCGCAGTTCCTCAAAAAATGTTTTTAAGTATCGGAACAAAGTACCATTACGCAAGTTTTTTCCACCCTTGATCCTTTTCCCACCCTTTTGGTTCTGTGGTTGATCTTTCGGCTTTTGTTTAAAAGAAAAAAACGAGAAAGGATTATCGTGACCAAATACTGAAAGTGTACCTATTAAATGTCCCAAGTCTGACTGTCAGTTACTGTATGCCAATGGGATTGATCATTATTAGTCCTCTATTCTCAGGCCATTTTGATTTGCAAGCCTGGATCCATGCTGGAAATGGTTGTGTATTGTTTAAGGCCCTAGCTGAAAAATATCATCCAATTGAAATTATTGTTGTTGCATACAGGGCCCTACTGGTCCCAGGCCTGGCTCACAGTCATGCCAATGGGACTGATCTTCTCCAGGTCCTCCATTTGCAGTCCTTTTTGGCTCGCAACACCTTTTGTCTGAATGGCCATCTCAGATCTGGCATCATCCATGCTGGCAGAGCTACTGAGCCTGCATCCACCACTCTTCTGCCCCTCGTCCATGCTGGCTCTGCAGTTCCTTAAGTTGCCATCAGTGTACACCCTGTTCCTGGCTCCAAAGGGCATAGAGTTTGAGTTCGCCGCCAACTCTCTCCTGTCTTCCCTGTTTGGTCTGTGAACCCTTCTGCTCCCTGTGGGCATTATAAAACAGCAGCAGCACCACGAATGGGACCTGCACACGGCCTGGAAGCCTCGCTTGAAGTTCTCGTTGTAGTAGCCGTAGATTATTGGGTTGACACTGGAGTTGGAGAAAGCCAGCCAATGTGCAAACGGGAACACGTAGCCAGAGAGCAGCTCAAGCTCCTCCTGTTCCAGACCTCCGTAGTCCGTCAGAAGCATGAGGATCCATAAGGGGAGCCAGGAGAGCGTAAAAAGGAGGGCCACCACAATCAACATTTTGATCACCTTGATCTTTTTTTGGGAGATAAGAGGCCTGGCGGCATTCTGACTGCCACCACTTTCCTGCTGCTCGTTCCCAGAAATGACAGACGTGGTGTAAAGCTTGATGCCGATGCGGCCGTACATGAGCGTAATGACTGTGAGTGGGATCAGGTAGATGTGGGCAAACAGGACTGTGGTGTAGACCTTCCTCATCTGTGGGTCGGCCCAGTTCTCGAAGCATGACAGGAGTGGGTATGTGTGGTTGTAGTCCATGTTGTGCACCATGAAGTGATGCTTGACATGCTCCACGGTCAGTGTCGCTGCCGAAGGGCACATGATCATCAGTGCCAGCACCCAAATCATTGCTATGGTCACCTTGGCAACCAGCAAGGTCAGTTTTGGCTGGAAAGGGTAGACGATGCAGCGAAACCTGAAGGGAATTAGAAGACACACTCATGATTAATTAGAACTGATGCGCTCTTCTGCAGCATTTTAATGATCACAAGAATTGGACCAACAAATCTCTTCCATATGTTTGTGGCTGTGTTTGGTTTGTTTTATTTCCCCCAGGTGAATGCCAAGCAACAGTGAGAAAACAGCAGAGCAAATGCTTGGTGTGAGTGCTACTCAGTAGTTAACAGATCCAGATATATTGGTTTGTTTGCTTGTTTGTTCATTTAGTTTTTTAAAAAGTCTCCACGGTACCTCTTTCTTGGTTTCTACTGGCTCAGAAGACTGAGGCTTGAGAATTCACAGATTAGATTTTACTTGGATAAAAGTGTAATAGGAATAGGAAGTGAAAAAAGCACTACTGGGGTTCAGAGGGACTAACAAATAGAAATGTTTTAGGGGGAAAAATAACTTGGAATAATCTGGTTTATTTTGGGACATATTCCTCTGCTCAAAATAGCACCTTCACAATTATGTTCATGAAGTAATTATCAACCTGTCATCAATGAAGTGAGTGCCAAGAGACCTACAGTAATATTAAAGGAGCTGCAGGAATATCTGGCAAATACTGTGCACTCCCTGCATGTGACAGTAATCTCTCGTATTCCTCACATCTGGGCTGTGTGGTAGGTTAGCTAGATGGAAGCCTTTCCTTGCAAAAAAGAAATTTCAACTTCCAAAAATAACTGCAAACCATGTGGTGGAATGTGTTATGGTCTGATGACTTTAAGGTAAACCTTTTTGGGCATAAGTCTAAAAGATATTTGATCACCCAGAGAACACCACACCCATGGTGAAACATGGTGGTGGCTGCATCAAGAATGGAGCTGCTTTTAGAGGGAATCATGAATAGCTCCAAATTCCAATATATTTTGGAATATATTCGGAATCAGGCAGCATGATAATGATCCACGGGATAAATCCAAATCAACAAAGGAACAGCTTCAGGTGTTTTTGGCCCAGTCCAAGCCCAAATCTAAATCTTCCTAAAAACCCATGGAATGAGTTGTAAAGGACCGTGCACAGGAGATTCCTTTGTAATCTGAAAGGTCTTGAACATTTATAACTCATCACATCAAATCAGGTATCAGGTCTCATTTTGGGTTATTTGTGTTGTGCATATTTTCCAGATTCCGGTTTCAGCAAGCTTCATTTTGCTCCATGTTTATAAGTGTATCATGTCCATATGTCACCATTGGAACACTGCAAGTTTGTTTGAGGAGGGCCTTGGAAAACTCCATGGGAATCTTATTTTTAGAATATTTAAATGAGGATTTCATGACCGAATGTGAAAGAGGGAATCCTCAACCTCATTTGGACACCAGGATTTCCGTGCTAGCCGTAAAAATAACAAGTTTTTCAGTTCTGTTGAAGAAGAGGGAATAAAAGGTATTGATTAACCAACTTTCCCCAAAAGTGAAGATGTGAACAATGTCACCCACCGCACCATATTGGCAAACCACAAAACTGACCTGAGTGATTTAATACCTGACTTGATGTGACGCATCACATTTTCTCAAGGAAGATCCCAAGAAAGCAAATCAATCTGTGCTAAGTTGGTAGACTCTTACCCAAAAACACTGAGTGGTGTATTACGAGCAAAAGGTGCTTTTAAACAAAGTAAAGCGGTACTTCGACTCACGAACGTGTCAGATGGCGACGTATGAACTAAATCCCCAAGCAGATTTTGGACTGACTGAAGAACAAATCCTCGACTGACATTATTTCTTTCCATAAACACCTGCAATTTCATCAAGGATGCGTAGACTTTTCTTCCGCTGTATGTTTTCCTCTGCCGAAGGCGATACTATTTTTACATCACATTAATAAGCGGTTTTTTTTACCATTAGGAAACTTAAAGGGTAAAAACACGATGTACAAAAAGGAACCTTGTGACTCATTGCAGATGTTGTATAATTTCATGAATAGCCTCTCCGATATTCATTCCATATTTTTTGTTGGGAAATATTTCTTTTATGCAGACCTAAGCCAATTAGCTTTCACATGCAAGGAATAATAAGTAGATGCAATAAGGTGCAATTGTTTTGTCATGGCTCCCTTTTTGCTCCCAACCTCTTATTATTTTAATATCGACAGCAAAACAGGTATGAAATCACCATGCCAGAACAAACCTGTCTACAGCGATGGCCACTAGAGTGAAGACAGAAGCTGCGACGGACATTCCCTGCACCAAGCCACTCATCTTGCACACCGTGTTTGAGAAAGGCCAACCTGACAGAAACATAAAAGAATGTGAAAATGTTACACGTAAATACAGGGTAGATTCTGGTTCCCAAGAATATTTTTCTGCCTATATTGATGGACAATTTGTGGTGCTTAGGAATGTGAGGAGGCAGAAGGTAGAGGCACGTGCACACTTAGCAAGCAGACGATGAAGACTGCACTCAGAAGTTCTTCCATTTGTCATCCTATCACGCCTGATGAAGACAAACTCGTGACAGCTAAACACTCAGTAACTTGTACGCTTCACCAGCTGTGACTTGCTCTGCCCTGCATCGTCCATAATTTTCTCCCAAATGGATCTGTACTAGTCATGCTGTAGCGGTCATGCTGTTAGCCGAATTCTGCCAACTCTGATGATCATAGTGTGTGGTACTAGCTGAGATTGAAGATTAGTGGTAACACGGAAATATTTGGATTCACCCTTTGAAGATGTTAAGTTCAGTGCAGAGCAGTTCAGTCAACACTGAGGACATCAGAGATACTGAATACTGGAGACTCCATCAAGAGAGACATGGGAAAATGTGGTGTGATAAACATTTTCATCTGCAGGGATTTCAAATTTCAAACAGAAGAGTCAAACTTCTACTTTTCAGATTACGGCATAATTGTCTTTATACACAGTGCTTAAATATGTCAAATAGGTCCTTGTATAAAGCAAGCTGAGATTGTTCAGAACATGCAAGTACCTTTTAAGGAGCTATAATATATATATATATATCCTTAAAAGGTTGTTTTTTTAGGGCCCAGGGTTTTTTTGGACCTGTAAATGAGCCCAGGCTTGAGCAAAAAGCCCAAAAGTTTTACCCTTTCGGCGATTGTTAGCACCTACCATTGGTGCTTGGGCGTGGCCCCGGAAGAAGTAGAAGGTGCAGATAGGTTTTGGGACATAACGAAGGGCTTTACTACCCACAAAAAGCTCAGCGAAACATGTTGATGCTGAATGAGCGAGACGTGAGACGCTGGCTAACACAAACCGGAATGATGCTCTTCGTTTAGCACTCTGATTGGTTAGCCAATTAGGAAGCAAGTACTCTACCAGAAAAAGCCCGCGAACTAGCGGAAACCCACCATATAGAATTAGACCAATTTAAATAAAAACCCTGATAGAGTAAAGGCGCAAAATTTGAGGTGCGATTTGGTGAGGGATCACTGTGTGTATGTATGTGTATATATATAAAGTTGTGAGATATTATCTTCATAAGTGGAATATGTACTTGGTGACTGAAAAACCTTACACGCATTATAGTAAGAAAAACAACTTTGCTCCAACTTAGCAGTTTATTTGAGCTGTCTGTTTGTCTGTCAATAGCTTGATAATAAAACTTTAAGGGTTGAATAGTGCATTATATGATGAGGTCTATTCTGTGGCAAAATATTACACATACACACACGTGTGTCAGATCAGTGCTGCCTTTGAGTTTCTATTTTATAAGCCTGTTTTTCAAGGAGTATATGCTGTTTCCTCCAAATACCAAACCTGGTGAGGTAACTCTTCCATTCCAACCAAAACCACTACACCCTGTGGAGTCTAGAGGGTTTTTTTTTTAATATACAGTATAATTCCACTTTTTGACCTTTTGTTAACAGCAAATAATTTGATGTAGGTTCCAAAAATAAGACCTTATTAACATGGTTTTACCTCAAGAACCTTATGTTAATATCTGATAGCATATTTATATCAACCCTACTATCTTAATCTTATTACCATCTTTGCACCAGGGTAAAAAATTAAGTAATTGTACTCCGTTATAATTTTTAAGTATGATTCTGGGGTGTTTGTTGTCGTCTTCTTTTCTTCCAGCTGCTCCCTTTAGTGGTCGCCACAGCGAATCATCTGCCTCCAGCTCACCCTATCCCTAGCATCCTCCTCCGTCACACCAACCCTCTGCATTCAATTCAATTCTATTCAATTTTATTCGTATAGCACTTTTAGCAGTGGACATTGTCACAAAGCAGCGTCACAGTGTATAAGATCCAAATAAAAGCTTATTAATCTGTAAACATATCTAGAAGTGTGTATGTATATACATATATATATATATATATATATGTGTGTGTACACACACACACACACACACACACACACACATACACATCCCTTGAGAGGAACCAGACTGAAAAGGGAATCCATCTTCATTTGGGTGACACCGGATAGAGCCATTATAACTAACTCAGTTCTATAACCAATGTTATTTTGTCCAAAAGTCCAGTTGTTTTAGCTCCAGATTCACTTTAGCCCAAACATAAAGCCTCCTCCTTCCTCCTTGCATGTCCTCCTTCACTGCATTCATGAATCTTCTCTGTGGTCTTCCTCTTTTCTTCCTGCCTGGCAGCTCCATCTTTACCATCCTTTGTCCAGTTTCCCCACTATCACATATCCAAACCATCTCAGCCTTGCCTCGCTAACCTGAGCTGTTCCTCTAGTATACTCATTTCTAACCCTGTCCATTCTGGTCAGTCTCAGTGAAAATCTTAGCATCTTCAGCTCTGCCACCATCAGCTCCATCTCCTGGCTTTTTGTCAATGCTACCATCTCCAAACCCTACATCACAGCAGGTCTCACTACCATCTTGTAAACCTTCCCTTTCACTCTTGCTGCTATCCTCCTATCACAAATCAACCCTACCACTCGTCTCCACCCACGGCGCCATGCCTGCACGGTCTTCTTCTCCTCTCTTGTGCTCTGTCCATTGGTTGGCCCCAGGTCTTTCAGTTCGTCCACCTTCACTACCTCTACTCCTTGCAGGTTCACTGTGACACTTGTCTCCTCTCCTTCACACATGTAGTCAGTCTTGCTTCTACTGACTTTCATTCCTGTTCTCTCCAGGGTATACCATCACCTGCTCCTTACTCTCATTACAGATCACAATGTTGTCTGCGAACATCATAGTCCATGGAGACTCCTGCCTGACCCTTATCTGTCAACCTGTCCATCACTACTGCAAAACAAGAAGGGGCTCAGATCCGATCCCGAATGTAATCCCACCCCCACTTTAAACCTACCTGTCACTCCTACCGCACACCTCACCACTGACTTGCTATCCTTATACATGTCCTGCACCACTCTCACATACTTCTCTGCCACTCCTGGTTTCCTCACGCAGTACCATAGTTCTTCTCTTGGCACCCCTAATATGCTTTCTCTAGATCCACAAAGATACAGTGCAACTCCTTCTGTGTATCTCTATACTTCTCCATCACCAGTTTGAAAGCAAACAACGCATCTGTAGTGCTCTTTCTTGGGAGGAAACCATACTACTGGTGGCTGATTGTCGCTTATATTCTTAACCTAGCTTCAAGAACTCTTTCCCATATCCTTATGGTGTTCCTCGTGAGCTTTATCCCACTGCAGTTACTGCAGCTCTGCATATCATCCTTGTTCTTAAAAATCGATCCCAGTAAACGTCTTCTGCATTCCTCAGACATCCTCTCACTCTCCAAGATTGTATCAGACAACCTGGACAAAAAGTCCACTCTGCCCTCTTACCTAGACATCGCTATACCTCCACAGGTATGTCATCTGGACCAACTGCCTTTCCACTCTTCATCCTTCTCATAGCTGCCCTCACGTCCTCCTTCTTCTGCACTTCCTGATTTACTAACTTTCCTCCGTCTGTCCTCGCTCTCATTTGATTTATTCATCAGCTCTTCAAAGTGTTCTTTTCACATGCTCAACACACTCTCTTCACCCATTAGTACATTTCCATCTCTATCCTTAATCATCCTGATCTGTTGCACATCCTTCCCCGCTCAAACTCTCTGTCTAGCCAATCAATGCCAATCCTTTTCTCCTTCCTTAGTGTCCAGCCTCGCATACAACTCACTACAAGCCAAGTCAAATTCTACATAATGATAAATATTAGTTAGTGACATTCATCAATTTGCCATTTACGAGGGAGAATAAAAAGGCCGGTTTTAAATTTTGCAAAAGAAAAAGCATGGAGTGGAGACATCCATCTTCTCCAGCGAAGAAAAAATTCAGAAGAAAGTCAGTCTGTCATGAACTCTGGCAACCCGCATACACACGGTGACTCCATTTCCCAAGAGCACCTGCGATCTCCAAACATGGCCGAAGACCTTCCGAGGTCAAGGTCACCGGACTTCCAAAGGAAACCATACTACTGGTGGCTGATTGTCGCTTATATTCTTAACCTAGCAAGGTCTTCGGCCATGTTTGGAGATCGCAGGTGCTCTTGGGAAACGGAGTCATCTTGTGTATGCGGGTTGCCAGAGTTCATGGCACAGACCTCCCCCAAGAAAATCATCTTAACGTTCTTTTGGGACATGAAGGTTCCAGCTCTGGTGCATTTCCAAGTGCATGGACAAACAGTGAACTGTGCATTGCTGCGAAATGAACTTAAACCTGCAATTCACAGCAACGGAAATGAATGATGTCCAAAAGAGTCTTGCTGCACCATGACCATGCACGTCCTCATACCGCAGCAGAGACAGCAGAGACAGCGCAATATCACCGGAGAACCGACAGAGACCAGATTATGATTTCAGGCAAAACAGTGTAGTTGATTTAAAACAGAAATGTTAGAGGAATAAAGATATAATAATGATGATAAAGGTTATACATTAGTTATATTTGTCCCACTGTATTTTTCCACCCCTGCTTGGCGCAACTAAAGTTCCGAAAATATTTGAACCTTTGAACTTTAATCTTTAAATTTTCTCCCAAATTTCATATATTATAGCATGTATCATTTCCTGATCATTTCTTGGATTTTGTGAAATTCTAGTGAGAAATATTAACCAAAAATTAAAGAACCTTGGAAATAACAACTGCAGGTCATTCTAAACTCAGTCAGTCAGTCAGTATATTCTTGGAGGAATATCATAGTTGAAATGGCTTGGGAAATTTTTTTGTTGTTATTTAACAAAAGGACCGCTTATTCATGAGGCCTCAGAACAATAATTAGTCACAGATTTAACCGTAATGTGAAACACTGTTTTGCATTTCAATGCTCCCTTCAAAGTTCATTCCCTGAAATTCTTTCCATCATTTCTTTTGCACTTTAATTGCTGTGAAAAACCTGAAACGGGGAAGTTTCTCTTCTTTATCACACAATACGGGCCAACCAACCATCTAACCTTTCCGTTTCAGTGCAAATAACAGCTCTGCCACATGAGAAAAAAGACCGATAAACAGAGATGAAATTAAGATGTAAACTAGGCTAATTACAGTCATTTGTATTAGCGCTGTGTCATGCTAATCAACTGGTTTCCTCCTTCATCAATTCCTGCAAATATATTATTACAAGAGGAACTGACTGAAAAGTTTCTCTACTGTACATGTACAGGCATTAATATTTAATACTTAAAACAATAGAGTTTCGCAATTAATCATTTTCCAGATGATTCTTTATATTCTTACAAATATCTTTTGGTTTGAAACTCTGATACAATACATTTACAGCATACAGTGCCGTGAAAAACTATTTGCCCCCTTAACTGTTTCTGATCTCCAAATAAGTTTAGTATAAGACAAAAGACAACCTGAGTAAGTACCATACACAACTATCAAATGATTTTGTGATTTACTGAAGAACAAAATCTCCCCAAAACCTATTTCCTCTGGGTGAAAAAGTAAGCAGAATACTTGTTTGGGGCACCTTTAGCAGCAACAACTGCAATCAAACCCTTTCCATAACACAAGATCAGTATTTCGTATTGCTGTGGAGAAATTTTGACTCACTCTTCTCCACAAAATTGATTTAATTCAGTTGGAGGGTTTGCAACTATGAACTGCCCTTTTTCAGGCCCTGCCACAATATTTCAGTGTGGTTCATGTCAGAACTTTGACGAGGCTACCCCAAAGTTTTACTAATTTTTTTTCCCCCAGCCGTTCATTAGTGAACTTTTCTTATGTCTCAAATCGTTGCCTGCTGCATGAATCAATTACGCTTTAGCTTCAGATCACGGATCAGATGACTAGACTTTCTTCTTTAGTAGTTTTTTGGCAGAAAGCAGAATTCATCCTTCTCTCAATGATGGCAAGTCGCCCAGGCCCTGACACAACGAGGCATCCCCACAGCATCACACTACCACCACCATGTGTGACTGTGGGCATGATGTTCTTAGTGTGGAAAGCTGTATTAGCTTTATGCCAGATGTAACAGGACCCAGGTCTTCTAAAAAGTTCCACTTGTGACTCATCAGTCCATAGAACATCAGCCCTAAAGTTTTGGGGGTAATCGAGATGTTTTTGTCAAATCTCAGATGAGCCTTTATGTTTCTCTTGCTTATCAGAAATTTTCACCTTGTCACTCTCCCAAGCAGAACATTTTTGCCCAGTGTCTTTCCTTCCGGTGGAACCATGAATGCTGACATTAACTGAACTAAGAGAGACCTGCAGCTCCTTAGATGTTCTTCTGAAATCTTCTGTGACTTCTCAGATGAGTTTTCTATGCGCTCTTGGAGTAAGTTTGCTAGCCCTGCCACTTCTGGGCAGATTTACCGCTGCTCCAGGTTTCCTCCATTTAGAGATGATGATTCTCACGGTGGTTCTCTGGACTCCCAGAGTTTGGGACATGGATTTGTAACCATTTCCTGACTGATACATTTGAACAGCTTTCTTTCTGAGATCTTCTGGGATTTCCTTTGATCGAGAAAGAGTGCGCTGTTTGCTGAGGTTTTCAGGGAACATCACATTGATGGACAGGTTGTATTTAAGTGATGTCTAGACAGAAGGGCTGGCAGTAATTAATCTTGGGAGTGACCCGTCTAACTGAAGCCTTTTAATGATTATATTTGGTTCACTGAATGACTAAGGGGGCAATTACTTTTTCACACTGGTGATATAGGTTTTAGGGAGACTTTGTTCATCATAAAATCAAAAGATAACTTGACAATGGTGTACTATGTTTATTCAGTTGGCTTTTGTCTTATACTAAATTTGTTCCGAGATCAGAAACAGTTAAGTGTTGTTAATAAACAAAAATAGAGGAATTCAGGAAGGGGGCTAATACTTTTTCATGCCACTGTATATACAAAAATTTTAAATATATTTAACTAAATTTAGTAAAGACAAAATGATTAAAATGGATGATTATCGAAATATCACAAGTATACAGGTTGTGGGAATTAAATTTTTATTGCTGAGGAAAATATCAAGAAAAATCTTTATATGAGTTTCTGTATAATCATTTACTCTAAACTTGATCTACTCTACCTTTTACTCATACACTCTAAGGAATTCCTCTCTAACAGGCTTCTATATCAGGATAAATGTTTCATGAAGGTAGGTTATCAAGAAACTTAACTTTTTTTTTTTTTTTTTTAATATTGGGCCAAAACCAAAATTGCAAAACATTTAAGCTTTTAATTGGTGAGAAAATTAGCAAGAATTAAGCAAATAAAAACAAAGTCACTTAGTGCAGGAACATAGCTAACCATTTTGGTTCCCAGAATGTTCTGGGAATGTTATTTTTTGGTTAAAGGAATTGTACCATGAAGGTTTGTTTGATTGTCCTGTGGTTTCTCAGGAGAGTTTGTTTAATGTAAATCTAACATATTAGTTTTTGCTTGTATGTTTTGGATTATGCAACTTTCTCCTAATGCTCTCCTAACGTTTGTAATGTGGGAACCTTTGGAGAACCTTTGGAGAATGTTCTTTTAATATTAACCTGAGAATGTTATTTAAGTGTGGGCAGAAGGTTTTTGCAAAAACGAACCATATGTGAACTGTAAGCTAATGTTTGCTGAATATTGTGTTTGCTGGGACACTTTTTCTTTTTATTTCCTTAAAGGTTTACGTTTTGTATGTGAACGTGTCCAAAACTTTTTACTTTTTATAGCAAGAATAGCCAATGTTGTTCCACTTAATGTTAATGGCTTCAAACCAAAGATATTTTGGAAAAGTTAGATCACCCAGATGTGTTAGTTTGAATTTTATATCAGCCATTTGAATCTTTTCATAGCTTTATCTAAGTGAGTCTCCATGTTTTCAACTTTCCCCCCAGCAGTTCACTTTAACCAATGCATACTGATGAGCACATGTTGGCACAGGTCTCAACAGTGTTTTTAGTTCTTGCTAATTTTGTAACTTACAGTTCACAATTTTGAGTTTGACCCCCTTTTTTTTTGTTGTTTTTGCCCAGGAGTGTACACAGACATCTCAAAAATAAGATGTCATTGCGGAATTTTCTTTTCTAGAAACTTCCTTGTAGTTGCCCTGCCATAGTAGCCAAGTTGATGAAGATACCTCATAGAAGTTCTCCGACTCACTTGGAGCAACTTCATCAGCCTTTCCAAATGGGGAAACGGGGATTTATTTCCCCCAACAATCCGCTCGACGGCCTGAAGACCCCTGTCCGAGGGCCCAGGTCGACCGGAGCGGGACACTGGTGATTCCTTTCCTTTGCTTTTGAATTGTACAATCACTCTGTTGACTGGAACAAGAGGAATCCTAAGGTTGTGTGCAATCACACGCTGGCTAAGTCCACCCTCAGACTGACCCACGATACAAACTCAACTCTTTTTCTTCTGGTGTTTGCAGCATGGCTAGTCACTCTAAACTATTAATATACTGTAATCTGATTGCAATGTTGGGATGATCTCCTCAACACCAAGTTCATCAAGTGACATCAAATCACAACGGCCACGTCAAACAACATCGCACTTATTTATTTTTTAAATGCATTTGCTTTATATACGAACATTTGCTTTACTATTTGCTTCAGTCGGCATGCAGCTACATTACATACTGAAATCTACAACACAACACTCACAACACAATTCACTGATGTGATGGCAGTCATATTACTCATTTTGTTATTCTTATTGTGACGTTAGCAGACTAGATGTTTGCTAACAAAATCTGAACATTTGAATATACGTACATGCCATGTTGTTTACTCTTTACTCGCAGACGTATTGTGTTGATTGTTTTTATTTTGGTTTAATAAGTGGTGTCTGTGTGTTAAAGATAAAGCGTATGGTAATCTTTCTGCTTTTCATCTATTCACTCTGTGCAATCTCTGAAGCGTTTTACCCCTGAATTGGTTTGATAAGTGGCACTTTGTGGGATAATGATGTTCAAATTATTTGCATGGCTGACACAAAGAAGGAAGTGACACCTGCAGTTTGCTGTGTTTCCTTGGAACATATTCATTCGCTCTCCCTTTCTTTCACATTATATTTCCCCGTATAAGTTGCCCTAGAATCAATACATTTGTTCCAGAAAGCATGCTACAATATCCTCATGGAGCACTTTTCCCCTTTCTCGGATATGATGAGAATCTCGATCGTAAGGGCTGTATGTAATTTTTTCCCCTCCTCATTTCTTTTCAATTATAGAGAAAACTCACCCACTGTTTGTTTTCGTGGGATGTCACTATTCATTTTTAAACAAAATCTAGCTTCTGAACGACTGTGCACGAATTCAAACTTTTGGGTTAGATGGTATCTGATTCAGATTAGCATTCGGTTGGTAAGTTGCATGATGTCATGGTACAGTACTCAGAAATGCTTTATTCTGATAAGCAAAAGTTATTACTTCATGCACCTGTTATAATTCA